>JAJOZX010003566.1:0-45000 GCA_023014485.1 Bathynomus jamesi | reverse complement strand
TAAACTGATGTAGTAATAGAATCACCGTTTTTTCGAAATTAAAAGATCTAAGAAGGGGAGGGAGCCATTTTTCTCAGTTTCCATTGTATACGTTATATTGGGGTGCAAAGAATTTAGGAAGTTAAAGAATTGTTGCGCTTGTACCGCATTATCAAAGACTGCTATCGAATCATCAACGAAGCGTCGATAGAAAATTGGCTTGAGATGAGTGGGAGATTGTCTAAAAATTACACTTTCTAAATGAGTCATAAAAAAGTCAGCTGCTAACGGTCCGACTGGTGATCCCATCAGAGGATATAATTTGACCTCTAATTTTACCTTACTTAATGATGAATTTAATAATCTAAGATCATACTTTACTAATAATGTTTTCCTGTTCAATATGTAGACAAACTAATTAGATCCTTCTTAAATAATGTTTATAGCCCTCAACTTCCATGTATTACAGTACCGAAGGATATAAAATATTTCTTGGTACCTGAAATGGGTCCTTTGAATAAGGAATTTAAGCTTAAATTTACAAAATTGTTAAGGAAATTTTTTTATCATACTGATTTCCGCATCATATTTATTAATAAAACGTCTCTAGGTAGCTTTTTCTCAGCGAAGGATCGAACCCCTGACTCGTTGCGTAGCGGTGTTGTATATTTATTTACCTGCCCTAGGTGTCTCCTTGGGAATTACATCGGCAGCACTGTTCGCTCTCTCAGGGCTAGATTTTATTCGCATATGGGAATAAGTGGCCGAACAGGTAAAATTTTAAAAACTAAAGAAGCCTCCAGTATTCGTGAACACAGCATTCAATGTAAGGTTGATGTCACTTTAGACAATTTTAAAATTCTTGGTTGTAATACTTGTCCCAACTCACTAAGAATTTTAGAATCGCTGTTCATTAAAGCATTGTCCCCTAGTCTGAATGTTGACTCATCGGCCGTCCCTCTCAATTTGCTATGATCCCTCCTCCTTCCCCAATTCCTTATAATCCCTCCGTCCCCAATCGCCCTCGCCATTCTCTCGTGTTTCCCGTTCTTTGTCTGCTCAAATTAGTCGGCCTCGGATACTGCAGTGTAAGGTAGATAGTTCCAGTGTTTCCAGTGTACTATTGGTAATTTTTCCAGTGTATTAATTTCACTTTTACTACATGTATTTAAAAATAACTTCTTAATTTTTATATGTAAATCTGTATAACTTAGAATTTAACCCTCTTTTCTCAGTCTTTTAAAATTTGTCTTTACGAATAGGTTATAGAAATTTTCTGTTTTGTTTTTCATTCAATATTGATTTTAATTTCACATTGTTATTAAACAGCCTGAAGATGAGCGTATTGCTCGAAACGTTGCGCATTAAAGAAGACTTTTCATGGCATTTACATTTCTCCTTGTCATTGGATTTCTCTTAAATATTATATATATATATATATATATATATATATATATATATTATATATATATATCAAATATTATATATATATATATATATTATATAATATATAAAATTATTGGACACGATTGATTTCTCAATAACGATGAAAATCACAGTCATGTAAATATTCACGAGCTTATTGTTTATATTACAAATTGAATTCCATAATTGATTAATAAACGCAGTTCAATTATGTATTTATACATAACATGCTTATCGGACGGTTCAAACCAGCGGTCACTTCAAATCATGAGTGCTATATTCTGAACCGTCCGCTAGATTTCGCGCATGCGCAGAAGTGCTCGGCGGACAGTTCAGTCCGGCGGACGGTTCAAACCGTGACACCGGGTCTCAATCATGGGGCCGATGGATTCGTAGTCAGCGATGCTAACCACCACCACCATATAATATATATATTTAGTGGTGGACCGGATATCCGCATCATTTTTAGCATCCGCATCCGCACTTCTGACTGCGGATGTTATGCGGATATTACCTCTAATAAATTATGCAATTTACAATTAAATTAGCTTATAAAGTAGCTTATAAGGCCCAGTCATGCACATTTCATGTAAAGTATTAATTAATTATTAATGAACAAACAAATATATAAACCTCAAAATATAAATACTTGGTAACACAGAAAATTGAATGAAACTTGTTTCATTGAATTTTCTGTGGCTGAAACTCTTGAGAAAGTTATTATTTTTATCATAATGAAAACATTAATATTAATTTTAATTCTTATGCATTGCCTCCCATAATAGTATTATCACGAAATTTGAAAAATTATGTCATATATTCATAATTCTATATTATATTGATAGATTAACGAAATATCCGCATCCGCGGATATTTAAATTAAAGATCCGCATCCGCAGATATTTAAATTAAAGATCCGCATCCGCAGATGTTGAAAAACTGACATCCGGTCCACCATTAAATTATATATATATATATATATATATATATGCTGAAACTAAGATACAAATAAAAACCATTCATGTACAGTAAGTTCAGTTCGTTCAAATATAAAGTTATTAAGGTTTTACTGAAGCTGAAATTACTTACGGGTTTCATGTTCAAGTTGCTTAAAACTTAGTTCATGTTGCCTAAAGCGCAAAGTTATTTGAAACATTATTTCTTCGAGTCAAGAACTGAGTTCTTATTTTGAAGATTACATTAGGATTAAATTGCTGAAGTCAATAGCCGAGTTTGTTTTGGTACTGAAATCGTTTCTCTGAAGTCTGATCTTGATTGAGGTGAGGTAACTTTTAAGGTAGAAGGACTCTGACAGGTTTGCCAAATAATTTCGAACCACAACTTTAAATCAAATCAGTGAAATTTCTTTCACACACACACACACACACACACACACTGTGTGTGTGTGTGTGTGTAAGTGATGGAGGATAAAAATTCAGTATATGTATTTTAAGTCAATACTGAACAATTCAATTGAGTGTCTTTTCCAATTCGTATTTAATTAATTAATATGAAAACTAACTTATACGCAAATACCAAATAAGGTAAAAATAAGGGATATTACCGTCTAATTACGAGAAAAAATATCAAAACCTTTAAATTTCACATTTCTAGTACGGAACTCTGATGTTACAATCACATTTACTGTATTTCACAATATAGTGAATAACTTTAACATAACAAAAATGGCAACTGACGAAAGAAGCTGCTAGTATATCCTCTTTTGAAAAGTCTTAAAATAGGACTCGCATGCATTCAAAAGACCGGAGAAGAATTCCTTATCAATGAGAAATTCATTCATTGATCACTAAAAAAATTTCTCCTCAGAGGAATTCTTATGCGAAAAGGCCACGCCGGTCTTTAAGCATAAATTCATCATTCATTATTATTCATTATTATTATTATTATTATTTTACTGGAGTATCGTTGAGAGAATGTGATCTAATTCTTTATAACTGTAAGACGTCACACCGAACATGATCTATATTCAAACGACATTATGTACTACTGTAGTTGCGTACTAAATGTAAGAATACAATATATATATATATATATATATATGAATGAAACAAAATTGCCCGACCAGGATTCGAACGTGGAACCTTTGAGTAGAAGTCTTGAGCGCTACCACCACACTCGTTCTCGTACGTATTATTCTAGCTATGGAACCTCACTGCAACATTATAGATTTGAATTAAATGCTGCCCTAACCTCGAGTGCAGAGAAGTTAAATGTAAAGTATTTCTGGACGCGAAAGCGTTAATTATTTCCTTGGTTGTTTAAATATATGACAGGTTGTACAAATTTGTCTTTGTAGTGTGGTGGTAGCGTTCGCGAATCCTACGCAAGAGGTTCCGGGTCAATCCTAGTGGGGTCAGTTTTTTTTCATACAAAACTCACGCGTGCTATATATATATAATATATATATATATATATATATATATATATATAGTAAAACCTCTCAATAACGACACCCCACTATGACGAAACCTCTCTTTACCGAACCCTTGGGCACTTCGAAAAACCTTTATCGAAAACGACGTTTCGTTATAAGGTTTTTTTCGCTAACTCAACATGAAGTGCACGTGTTCGACTCTACCGCCATTTCCCCAATCAAGAAAATAAGTGGCATGCTGATTGGCTGAAGCCTAAAAGCTGATACGTAATTGGCTAAATTTTCTCCCTCACGGAGAATCTTTTAAGTAATGCATTTAATATACTGTATATAAAAAAGTACTATATAAAGTATTATAAATAATTAATGAGGGTATAAATAGGACATTAAAATGTACACTGCAATATTGGCAAAGGGATACCTCTTTTTAACGAACAACCTCTCAACAACGACAGCCATTTGGCTTATATATTTCGTTATAGGGAGGTTTTAATATATATATATTGGGATTGAACTCAGAATGGTTTCCTGAGGTTTTTTCATGATACACACAGACCGTGCATGGAACAAGGAACTCTTCTGCTCCTTTTCCCAGAAGAGTTGTTCCTTGTTCCATACACGGTCTGTGTGCATTATAATATATATACTGTGTTGTGTGTGTATATATATATATATATATACACTGTGTGTGTGTATATATATATATATATATATATATATATATAGAGAGAGAGAGAGAGAGAGAGAGAGAGAGAGAGAGAGAGATTGCCTTACTTTCAAAGCGAGGAAAAGAATTTACGTAGAGGACCGGACAATAGTCCATTTCACAATAGAAAAACAAACAAGTTCTTTGATACGAACATTAAACCGGTGGTTTCGCTTGATCTCAGTCCAATAGAAATTGGAGATTCCGTTCTAAAGGGGTCAATTTAACTCGGCTGACGAACGATAAAATGTTATTACTCGCGAATAGAATGAGATGCCCCCAAGAATTTTCAAAAATTTTATTTTCATAAAACGAACAGCCGCGTATTCTTGATTCAGGGAACTCTGTGCAATTTAATTGTTTGAGAAAAGAGTATAATAATAATCCAGCCAAGAAAAGCAATTCAAAATATTATGTTAGCAAATGATTCTCTTCAGTATGATACTGACATCTGGCAGCAGCGTGGAGTTGGAGATGATGAAATGGGAAACCACTCCTTTAAATTTCTTTTAACCCCCAATTATTTCACAAGAAGAAATTCCCAGAATGTTGAAATGGAAACACCCCCATATAAAAATAAATCTTATCAATTGAATATTAAAACGTGAATTTCCTGCATGCTGATTTCAAATTCCTATTCTTAGCCAGGTATATTCCCAGCCAGCTCACCTGAACTTAATAAAAACAATTGATATAGAAGACAGAACTACTTTTTTGGGGTAGAAAATGCTTAACCCTTTCGTACCCAAATTAAGTCGAAAAGTAAAAAAAAAATTGGGACATAAAAATCGTTTAATTGGACCCAAAAAACTGAAAAATATATTTTACAAAGTTTTATTGTTCATAATTAATAAAATACGAAATGTGTTAAATTTCACACATTGGGAACTGGAAGGTCTAAAATTGCTTCCAAAGTTAACGATGAAAATTTCACACATTTGGGCATTAAAGGGTTAAATATGTTAGATTTTACTGTTTACCGCAAAAATATCAAATAAAACATTAAAATCATCTAAAATTGAAAATTCCCCAAATTTCGACACATTAAAAATTCTCGAAACTTTCCATGAAAAGTTTTCAAAATTCCTGGAAAGTTTCCATCTCTTTGCAACCAAAGTTTAAATAAAAGTAGTGTTTTTACAATTTTGTGGATCTAATAAGTAAATGCCCTCGAGGTGTCTGAGTGTTTCCGCTTCGGGAAGTTGAATTGAAATGCTCGGTTAATTCCCCACTTCCTCCTCTCGTTCAGTGTAGTGGAGGTAAAAGAGCGTGTCGAGTAATGGAGTCTGCCTATTGTGAGCTTGAAGTCAGTCACACCATCTGTTGGTGCTCGACGGAGTCGTACTTACAACGGATGGTGCGAGTACCTATTGACCTTTACTTTTACGGAGTAAGTATTTTCATAAATTTAAACTACTTCACGATAACGGTATTTACTTCGCTTTCCTTCGGTTATCTTTCAAATAATGTATGAGAAAAAATACAATATACACTTTACGTACAAATTATACGATAGAATTAATGCGTGGCTATAAACATTTGCGTATCAATATAAACAAAAACGAAAGGACAGAATTGACGCACTTAAAACTGAAGTAAATTTTATTATTGTAAAAAAAATACACTTAAGAAAATACAAAAAAAGCACTAAATAATACTGATTAGCTTTACTACGGTCCTCGCATGAAGGGTTAAGCCATTGGTTCCCAACAAGGGTGGTACCACACCCCACTAGACGTTTGTAAAGTTTAGGGAACATTGAGAGTAAAGGGGACGCTAGGAGAAATGACTGAATGACACGCAAAACTTAAGTATTAACTCCATTGTAACAATTGTAATGTAACATAAAGATTAGCTTATTGTATTGTGAAATGAATCAGAGTACACTCCACCGATCTCTTTACCGCCATTGCTGTAGAAAATGCGTTGCACGAAGGAATTCCTTCCTTTTCGAAAGGAACGTAGTCGAAAGAGTGAACTCCAAAAATATAAGACCATTTAATTTTGGAGTGATGTCCGTAGTGTTCTCCGATGAATTTAAATTTCAGCACTTCACATCCGGAACAGAACAGTTTGTCTAAAACCGTCCATCCTCCCCGGGTAACCCACCCAGAAGTGAAAATAAAATACTAACTTTGTTTATAAAGTAATAGTAAAAATTTTAAGTACAAAACATTTAGTACACAAACGTTTCTCTTCTTTTTAAAATCTTAATTTTTTAATAATTTAAGATAGTCATAGCATTTTTTATACTATTTTAATGTATTTACAGAGGATTATTTCATATAAGGCTTTTATGATAATGATGATGATAAAGATAAGGATAATGATAAGCTTTATTGGCAGGATATAAAATCATAATTATCATTTTAAACATTGATGATGGAAGAAAAGCTTCCGAAACGTTTGTGAATTCAAATAAATGTATCAGGTATTAGTCCTCCTCTTCCTCATCTTGCTCCTGAAGAATCATGCACCAGGACCGACAATAATTGGGGGTGTCTGCATCTAATATACTATTGAGCTAAAATGTGTCTGCGTGTCCGCTTTCTTCGGAACCATGCACAACCTAAATGGCACATCGGAATATTCTGCAACCATCACCAACTGATAGCCCATGAGCTGCCGATGTGCTACCCGGGGGTAGTGGGGGAGGGGGTGGGGTAATTGGGGGGGGGGTGGGGGTAATAGCGTTTTTTACTTGTGTGTGTGGAGGTAATGAGGGAGTGGGGGTGGGGGTGGGGGGTAATGGGAGTAATGGCGTTTTTTTAAATTTTGTAGCTGGATCACAGTGCTACCCGCCCGGAGGACCAAGTTGTGCAACGGTCGCGAGCGATAGCGAGCTACCACTTGTTACAAACTAACGAAAATTGCAATAAATCGAGTACGGATATGGATGTTCTTTGGACTAGACTAGACTAACACAGAGTACTGTTGCTTTCAGTGGATGAACCACGTACGAAAGCCTCGTCAGTACTTTGAACCCCTGTTTGCTTGGCAATGCTGCTGCGAGCTGCTCGTACCCCCTAAAATGGACGTATGGAGGGAATGGTGTTCTGTGTAGAGAAAATGTTTAATTCTTCATACTTTCACTTGAGCTATGAATGTATCGATGATATATATACACTAGAACGGCCGCTGCGCCTTGCGCAGCAAAAGCCTTCCGAAACACAACCTAGGTGGCGACTAGGAGGGGTGGGTGTGTTGCTAAAATCTTCCATGTTTCTCTCTTAATGTGTATACTAAATTTGGTGTAGATTGCCCTAACGGTTTAGGGGGGTCCTCTCCCAGTCCCCTCCACCAGAGGGGGACTGGGAGGGGCGGGTGTGTTACTAAAACCTTCCCTGGTTCCCCCTTAATGTGTATACTAAGTTTGGTGCAGATTATCTTAGCCGTTTAGGAGTGTATAAATGAATACAACAGACAGACATCATCATCATTCCATATATATATATATATATATATATACGACTTGGAGTTAAGCGAAAAAGGAAAGAACACTCCTTTCGAATACCTTCGAATTTATTTTAACTTATTTTCCAGTGGGGAGTAATTAATTTTCTCAATAGGAGTAAAATAAACTCCAAAGTATTCGGGATAATTTTTTTTCTTATTTCTTATATAAATTAAAGATCTTTAAATTAAAAGAGAAACTTTAAAAATCATCACAACTGAGAAACCAAAAAAAAAAAATAGAGACGATATATAGAAACATTTTGGATTGCGAAGGGAGTGAGATTAACGTTGGCGAAAGTTTTCAAATAGTCGGGGTTTTGTTCCCCTAAAAATAATGTTTTTTTTCCGCCTCCTCTTAAAAGAAGGCTAACATAAAACAAAGTATTTATACGTATTCTTTATTCGTGCGTAAGAACAAATCACGCAGTCAAAAACATCTCGGATAAAGAGAAAAAAATAAATGAAGACTCAAATGCGTGTGGATGTATTTGCTCAGCGTAATAGGCCTAAATTTATATAGAAACCTTTTTATGCTTTTTTTTATGAGCTTCAGACAGCATCCATTTTATTTTGGACTTTTTTTAAAACCCCCAAATGTTGTTTTCTTTATGAATGAATCCTAAACTGCGATTAACTCGCGTATAATCTTGCCTCATAATGTTAAGAATATTTTTACCCGAGCTTTTCGCATTTCCGAGTGTGCGATGAGAGAACTTGGCAAGAAATTAAATGACTAAATGAGATTTTTGCTTTTAATGATTCCATTTGATATAAGCCTTTAAAGATGGCGTATTATAAAGTGGCTATTATAATTATCCCTACAGTTATGGCGCATAAAATTAATAGTAGAAGTAATTGGATAGATTATAATCTACACGTCATATCTTTGTATAGATACACAAAGCCCTGCCAGAATAATTTGGATGCGTCGTGAAGTGACAAATGACAGAAACCCAAGAGTGATAGAGGAAGGGAAAACGCAGTTAGTATCTGGTTGCACAATCCTTTGCCGTGAGAGAACTGCCCGGGCTGGAATAGAATTGACAATTAAGATTCTGTAGGACACTTTGGTCCACAGTTTTCCATATCTTTGTTAGGATTTCCTTCAGTTGCATTATATTTGAGGGGCGCGGAAGGTGTGCCCTCCATCTGATGGTCGTACGTGAGATTGTAAATGCCTTGTTGGTATTGATACAATGGACGTACGTCTGGATGTCAATATAACTAATGAATTTACTCGCCCATCCATAAACACAAACTCTGTCTAGAATATCAAATGGCCGCCCACTTTTAGCATGTTATGTGCCTTTAAGTAAAACTCCCAACCTTTCCGAATAATCATGCCAAGTTTCATGAACGTAATTCATTTTTATTAAGTTTTGAAACTGTGTCATAATTAAAAAATTAATCTACACACACACACACACAACACACACACACACACATATATATGTGTGTGTGTGTATATATAAAATCGGCTCGAATAGAGTAACTAAACTCTTTGTTGGACAATCATTCTAAAATGGTTAATTCAACTTTGCGATATGACTTTTATGGCTGCATTAACTATTTAATGGCTTTTTTAGTAGAAAATTAAGAAAGATTAATTATCGCATTCATAATATGGTTGACTTAACAGTTTGAATTAGTTGTCAGATAGTTAACCATACATCTCGGCTGTTTTAACAAAGTATTTTTCTTTCGTGAGTACAGAAGTTGATTGACACTGTTAACACAAAGTTAGTTTCATTAGAAATGAAAATGGAACTCGTGTGTAATTGCCGAATGATTCGGATAAAATCCGTCGGCGGTCCAGATTCACACTCCGCTCCACCTATTAGTGACTCCTGCCGTATGCCATATACAATATTTTTACAGTAAAATTATGGAAAAATGGAATTAATTTTCTCATATACTCAAGGAAATGTGTCTCTGTGTATTTTCTAGACTGGATGAAATGATTCGAAGACCAGGAGAATTGAAATGACTTACGGTTGTGTTTGAGAGACAAATGTAGTTATCCGATGATGCCTGGATCCCAAAATATGGAGTTGAACCATTGAAGATGACGAAATAAACTAAACTCATATTTTTGCTAAAATTACCCCTCCGCCAAGTTAAAAAGCAAAAGCAATTTTGATACCCTTTGAAATGTAATTGTATATATTTCAATCATACAATAAATTAAGGCCGGCCTCACACAGAATCGTCTTGCGACTGACGACTGACGACTTGGGTCGTGATTTAATCGAGTCGCGTGTGATTTTACATTGACAGAATTGGAGCCCCATACACTGCAGCGACCGCGAATAACAATAATTAACAATATAATTATATTTGTTTTCAACGTTAAAGCGAAAGAGTTACGAGTGTTCTTTAAGTCCGAGACTTCTTACGAGCAAACTTCAAAGAGTTCAGAAATCATTTAATTCAGTTAGATTGGGAAGAGTTGTTAAACGTGGATATCGATCGTACTTATAGTGGGCTAACTTTATAAATACATTCAAAACTATATAGATGCGAATTGCGTACCAAGAAACAATTAAACAAAATTATACGAACGTACAACTGTTATTGGAATAGGCAAATCGGAGAACATAATAAAGAATAGAAATAGAGCGTAAAAGTTACGTAAAGATGATAATACAGATTGGAGATATAACGAATACACTGAGCTCAGACGACAGGTTAAAAGGTCTATTAGAAACACGAGATTTGAATAGCTACAAATAAATAGTAAACATATAATCCGAAACGATTTTGTGAATATGTCAAGAATAGAAATCCGATTTGGGACACAATAAAACCACTCACAGATTCAAGTGGAAACCTAATTACTGACTATGGAGGGATGGACGTTATTTTTAATAGCATTTTTAATTCTTTTTCACATCCGAAGGTACCAAACGTATTCCAGAGGCTGATTTTAACAACGATAAAATACTTAGTGATATAATGATTTTCAAAGAGGAGATTTTGCATTATATGAACTTGAGATTAGCGAGTTGCTAGAAACAAATTTATTTTATCCTAAAAAATTTAAAAGAATTGAAGGATGATATCGTAAGGCCGCTAAATTTAATATTTAATAAAACTGCCTTGTTAAAAAATATTTAAAAATATTAAAAACACGTTTTATCTGCAGTATTTTACTGGCAGTTTTGAGTGCCAAGACTTTACTGTTAAATATGCAATTGACAATATTTCGTTTATCCCATAATGAAGGAGTTTAACAAATTTTTCACTCGATAAAATAGGCCTTAGTGATATACAAGTTTTTAACTCGTTATTTTAAATCCCAGTAAAATTAATTGTTATGTTACTGTTGTTGTTAGAACAACAGTAAAGTACTACTGTACTGTTATTTTAACCAGTTAATTTCTATCCAATAGGCATTGTAAATTCAAAAGTGTTGCACATAATTTCGAACGAGACTGTGCGATCGTATTTTAACATTCACGCAGTCAGCTGCTGTAAAAGCAACGCTAAATTATGGTTTATGTTTGAGTAGAGGGCAGATGTATCATCATCATCATAATGAGGACCTTCATTTCGAGGTAAATGCTCGTCTCCCAGATCGATTAAGGCAAGCAGGCTCCATCACTGTATCTATCATAATTTTAAAATTAGGTAAATTAACGGACGGATTCATAGAAAATGGAATGCGCGAGTCTCGATGCGTTCGCTGACGTACAACAAATAAAAATTTTACTTCAAATTATTTTCGAATATTCAGATTTAATTATCATTTTTAACATTGAATTTTAATTTATTGTATTTAAGTATTTAATTGTGATAATTAAAAGTTAAAAATATAGTATGGAAGCTACCTATATAAAGTATGAGTATGTCCGTTTAAAATTCATAAAATAGTACAGATATGTGCTACAATTGGAAATTTTACACGGATTAGGATACATTGTACGCCGAGTGGCGTTCAGTTCGCTTCTTGACTGCATATTTCAGGACTAATATTTTAAGTGTAACAGCTGTCGATTGAACTTGTAATATGAAAATTTAATAGTACTGAAAAATTAAGAGTACCTAGTTTTCGGTTCAACTGTTATTGAAAGTCTGGGAGATACAAGTACTGTTTTAGGAACAGTCATTTGATGTTGAAATAACAATGAGCTTTTAAACAAAATTTTACGATTTGCTCTCTTACAGTAAATTAATGGTATAAATGTAATGAACTAACTGTTACTGTAAATATATTGGCTACAGCCATTCTTTAAACCAAATTGTTTTTAAATGTTTTTAAATTTCAGAATGTATAGGGTGACCCATAAGTCCCAATCGGTTATAATTAAAGCGAAAACACAAAAAATAAAACAAAGTAAAAAGTTTATAATAAGTTTAGAAATATTTATTGATTATTCAAAGTGCAAAATATAACTATCTCGACAAATATTCTTTCCTTAGTAATCGATTACGTCAGTATGAGCTCCGCTAGATGGATTTCCGCTTTAATTATAACCGATTGGGACTTATTTCTTTCCTTAGTAATCGATTACGTCAGTATGAGCTCCGCTAGATGGATTTCCGCTTTAATTATAACTGATTGGGACTTATGGGCCACCCTGTGCTTTACTTTTATAAAACCCTGTAAAATACTGGTACAAATGACAATCGTTCACAGTTACCTAATTAATTTAACATCCCTTTCTCAAATTCAGTTTTAACTTATTACCCATTTAAGGTAGAACAAAATGATAAATGGCAATATAAAGCTTAACTATTAAAGTTTTTCATATTTCACACAAACGCTTTACACTTCTATATTTCCTTCATCTTGGGTGATACAACTTTGGAACCTATTTTGCGAGGATTCAAACATTTTTGATTTGTTGCTATGTGATTTAGTGGACTTTTTTCGATTTGCGCCTTCGGTTCTGTCAAATGTTGAGGCTTTGTGGCAGAAACGATCCTCTTTACATAGCTCCATAAAAAGAAGTCCAAAAGGGTTCAGAAAGTTTGGCTCAAATGTTATTTAAAGCATAGTGGTATAAGTAAGCTCCGTATTCTAGGAAAATTGATAGACGCAAGATTTAAAGCGGTGAGGTGAGGTTATGGAAGAAAGTTCTGCAACATTGCGAGGCAGCCCTCTCCAAGTCTCCATAATGCCAAAATTCCTTTGGTTTTTCACCTTCCTAAATGCGACAAGTGTGGCAGTTAACACTGTCAATGAGATGAAAATTCATTAACCTGAAAATGTTAACTGTTTAACAAAGTTAAGATTTCTGATAATAAAAACCCACTCTAATAGACAGAGTTTATTTCCACAACAGTTTCGATGCCCACTGACATCTTCTTCGGGTGGATAGAGAAAAACGAATGAACCAAAAACAAGAGGGAAAACAGTCCAGGGACCATTAAGAAATTCACACCTAGGTTAGATCCCGTTCTCCCGACACTGGAAGGGCATTTTTAGTAAAGGGACCCGCTTATAAGTACATTCGCATAAATTTAAAACTATCTTCTTGTTCTATAAGGGGTTCCAAAAAACCTTAGCCCCCCCCATTTGCAGCTTACATGTTTACTTATATCAAATAGTTTTTAGTGATTATAAAAATATATAAAATTCTTTATTTATTGCAGGTATTAAAATTACTCTAGCTGATAAAGTGATAATATAATGGCTTCTCAATTAATTGGTGATTCGGAGAGGCAACGTGCGATAGATCGCATACGAGCAATAACATTTCGGGAAGCTCGTGATGCTGGAGCCACCTTTAAACACGTTCATGGGTTGCCAAAAGTTGCGAAGAAGTGAGGACTTCGTCAAAAGAAATTGGAATAAAACTTTGGATGAATGTGAAATGGATACAACCAAATCTGGGCGCCAAAATTTGCCACTCTCTCAGGAAACAAAGGACATCATTGAAAGCGGAAAAACAGCTGTGCTAAACTTTCTAGAGAGATCGAAGTGTTGAGAGGAAAGATCGTTAGTGGTGAGATCATTCGACTGTACCGTCATAGGCAAGGTTTAAAGCCTTGGCATGAACTTCCAAAGCCAAGAAAAACTCAACTTAACATCGATGACAGAATGTGGTTTGCCTATTATCTTGAAAATTGGGATGTGGATGATTTCATGCATTTAGCTGTCTCCGATGAATTTTTTGTTTACGTAACACGCCGGCCTAACTACCAAAATGATCGAGTGTGGGCCACAACACCAGATGAAATCGATGACAATGAACATTATCGCGAATTATTAAAAAGTCCAGACTGTGTTGGTGTGTTTGTTTTGTTCACTGCAAAGAAGCTCATGTGGGTGCTGAAGCCAAATGGTCAGAGTTGGGATGGACAGTATTTTCGTGATATTATTCTATCCCAGCATGTCATTCCTTTTCTAAGAAACCCAAACAATGTTATGGATGTCGATCAGGCCACACTTCTGCACGATAAGGCCCCCTGCTTTAAGGCATTAGCCACTCAACAGTTGTTGCGAAACCATGAGATCGATTTCTTTGGAAATGAAGAATGGCCAGGAAATTCTCCTGACCTGAACGTCTGTGAACACATTGGATCAGTTATAAAGGACAAGGTTGAATGTCTCTTGTTTCAAGAACGTGCAGCAAATCGATTTTCGAAGGATACAATGACGCAACACATTGAAACTGTTTTAGCAAATTTGCGTAACGATCAAGATCTATTCACGTCACTTTTGGCAAGCTATCCAAAGCGAATTCAGGCTGTCTTGGAAGCCAATGGCGGGAACACCAAGTTTTAATTGTTTCTCATTAAATGCAGAATTAAATTCTCTTTTGTAAGGTATGTTTAGTTTTACTGTACCTCTAATGGTTTAGGCCATGGGCTAAGGTTTATTGGAACCCCGTACATACAGATTCTATTATTTTGACATAATTACTATACTACATTTATTATTGCATTTACATTTTTTAACATTTATTATTATTACCTTTACACTAATTATTACATTTATTTTATTACCTTTATTATTACAGTTATTGCATTTATATTTATTTCCACATTTACTACTTCCATTATTACATTTACATTTACGTTTATTATTCCATTTATATTGTGCGAAGGTACTTATAAGTTGGACCCTTTAATGAGATTCTTGGTCAAAAAAATCCCTTACGGAGTCGGGTGAACGGGTTCTAACCTAAGTGTGAATTTCTTAAAGGTCTCTGGATTGTTTCCTTACTCGCTTTTGGTTGATTCGTTTTTGTTTTTTTCGGTAAAATGTAAATGGAATAATAGACGTAAATGTAAATGTAATAATGGAAGTAATAAATGTGGAAATAAATATAAATGCAATAAATGTAATAATAAAGGTAATAAAATAAATGTAATAATTAGTGTAAAGGTAATAATAATAAATGTTAAAAAATGTAAATGCAATAATAAATGTAGTAATTATGTCAAAATAATAGAATTTGTATGTATAGAACAAGAAGATAGTTTTAATTTGTGCGAATGTACTTATAAGCGGGACCCTTTAATAAAAATGCCCTTCTGGGGTCGGGGGAACGAGATCTAGCCTAGGTGCGAATTTCTTAATGGTCTCTGGATTGTTTCCTTCTCGCCTTTTTCATTCGTTTTATAATTTCTGTATAATAAACAACAATGTAATAATAAATTTATAATTTCTGTAATAAATAATAATGCAATATTAAATGTAATAAATTTAATAATAAATGTAATAATTATGTAAAAAAAATAATACAATCTGTATGTATAGAACAAGATAGTTTTAAATTTGTGTGAATGTACTTATAAGCGGGTCCCTTTACTAAAAATGCCCTTCCAGTGTCGGGAGAACGGGATCTAACCCCGGTGCGAATTTCTTAATGGTTCCTGAACTGTTTTCCCTCTTGTTTTTGGTTCATTCGTTTTTCTGTATCCACCCGAAGAGGATGCCAGTGGGCATCGAAACTGTTGTGGAAATAAACTCTGTCTATTAGAGTGGGTTTTTATTATCACATTTTGACCTTCACGTAAAAAAATGAAGTTTTTTGCATTTATTAAGATTTCTGATTTAAATAGTGTACAGAAATGTAGCTTAGCCACATAATTCTCCTTCATTAACTTTAATTTTGTATGCACACTTACGCAACTTCATTCTAAAAATTTTATGTACTGATGGTACTGGAATATTCATTTCCTTTAAAGCATGGGTAATTGATTTCCTTGGGCTTCTTTCAGATGCGTCTACAACAGCCCCTGCAGTCTCTTTACCGATTGTTGGTCTACTGGAAGGTTCCTTATCATTCGGCGACACTATTTATTTAAAATTTTCACCCATTTTCCAAGTTTTTACAAGGTAGGCCTAACTCTTTCTTGTAATAGATATTGAACTTTCGTCTTATGTAACCAATTTAAATTCGGCTAACCACACACAGAGGGCAGTTTATTTGTTCTTCAACTGTCACTGTTTTGATCTGCAGTCTAGCCTAGTCTACACTAGCGCCTCTAACGGAGGTGCTGTGATAGTTTAACCAAAGTGTATCTATAGTTGGTTCACGCTCACATTTTAGCATCATATCATCATCATCATCATCATCATGTAAATGATGATCAGTTAGGAATGCTAAGCAGAATTTAGAGATACTTATAGCTGCGGATAGTAAACATAATCCAAAAAAGTTTTTTGAATACGTCAATAATCGTAAGCCGATAAAAGATAACATAGGCCCTCTAGTGGATGTTAACGGCGCTTTGGCTTCTGACGCTCAGGCGATGGCGGGTATTTTCAATAACTTTTTTGCGACAGTTTTTACCGTAGAAGACGTAAATAATGTCCACGACGTGGACGATATCGTTCTATTTAGTAGCGAGACTATTTTGGATGAAATAACTTTACGAGGGTGAGATTGCGTATTATATCGATAGGCTAAAAGTTAGCAAGGCTCCAGGCCTCTTAACGAAGATTTTTAATCAGTAACTCGACAAGGGGATTATTCCTGAAGACTTCAAATTAGCTAACGTTACGTCTATTTTTTAAAAAAGGCGACCGCACACTAGCTAGCAATTATAGGCCCATTAGCTTAACGTCAATTGTCGGTAAACTTTTGGAATCCGTAGTTAGGGATCGTATCATCGATCACTTAGAAGGTAAAGATTTGATTAATAGTAGTCAGCATGGGTTTCGACGCCATAGATCCTGTTTAACTAATTTGTTAGAATTTTATAACGAAATAGTGCGCGAATACGATAGGCATAGAGCGGCTGACGTTATTTCTTTAGATTTTAAAAAGGCGTTCGATACAGTTCCGCATAGAAGATTAATTGCAAAGATTAAAGCGCACGGTATACGCGGTCAGGTAGCTAACTGGTTAGAGGAATGGCTTCGTGCTAGGAGACAGAGGGTCGTTGTTAATAGTAGTGAATCGGGGTGGTTGGATGTAGGTAGCGGTGTCCCACAGGGTTCAGTGTTAGGCCCATTGCTATTCGTAATCTACATTAACGACATAGATGTAGGATTGACTAGTAACGTGTCAAAATTCGCGGACGATACTAAAATAGGCGGTAAGGTTGTTAACGAGGACGATAGAAATAGGCTCCAAGACGATGTAAATAGGATTATGGAGTGGACGGTTAAGTGGCAGATGCAATATAACGTAGACAAATGTAAAGTTTTGCATATAGGTTCTCGTAACAATAATTACACGTACACGATGGATGGTAGAGAGTTAGCGAGCGTTGACGAGGAAGTAGATTTAGGCGTACGCGTATCTAAATATTTAAAAGTTAGGAACCAGTGCCTGGAGTCTTGCGCAAAAGCTAATAGGATGTTAGGCTTCATAGCGCGTAATTTCGAATTTAAATCGAAGGATATTATATTGCCCCTTTACAAGTCCCTAGTCAGGCCTCATTTAGAATATGCCGTTCAGTTTTGGTGCCCGTATTTGCGCGAGGATATTGATAGGTTAGAAAGGGTTCAGCGTCGTGACAAGAAACTAATTCCGTCATTGCGCAACAAGCCTTATGAAGATAGGATTAAAGTGTTAGACTTGCATTCACTCGAAACTAGGAGATTAAGGGGGGAGCTTATTGAAGTTTTCAAAATCGTTAATAACATCGATAACGTAAATTTTGACAAACTGTTCACTTCCGATAATAGCAATACTCTTAATAACGGATTTAAGTTGCGTTGCAGACGTTTCATTACTAATATCGCTAAAAACTTCTTTACGTTTAAAGTAATTGATAAATGGAATAATCTTCCCGCGTCAGTCGTTCACTGTACCAGCGTTAATATGTTTAAGAACCGTCTAGATAGGCATTTTAAAAATATTAACGTTGTTTAAAATAAAAAAAAAACAATTAGTAACAGGAGCTCTGGTGGTGGTGGTCGAGGATGAGTCTGTTGACGATTAATGCCAGCTTGTGACATGTCCGTGTGATGCCAGCAATAAAATTTAAAAAAAAAAATTAGACTAACATGAACGTAGATGTAGCTCGTAGAGTAAACTAACCCACTTTTTGTTTAACTTTACCTACTTTTTTTTTTCTTATCCTCTCCTTACTTGCATGTCTGTAGTTTGCATGGTATGACTGTGAGTTAAGACTGTGTTTGCATGGTTTGTAAGCGTTCTTATTTTACTTCTTTTCATCTTTCACCCCTTTCCTATTCTCTCCGACTATTTTTCTGACTTGTCGGCAGTGGCCGGCAGATGATGATGGTGTCTTTTTTCTCTTTTTCTGAATGAATGTTAACCCATGAGTGATAGGTGTTGCTACTTACTTAACCCCTTATTTTCTTCTCTTAACCCACTACTCTTTCCTTTCTCTCGGGCTAACCTTAGAGTGGATCTTAGGGTCTTTGTTAGCCTTAGCTTCTGTAGATCTGTAGATCATCATCATAATTCACCGCATGTCCGTCTGTCTGTCTGTCTTTCTGTCTCCCTCCTTTTCAAGTCCAAACGGCTTGACCGATTTTCATGAAACTTGGTGACAACACCGTCTGGGATCTCTGGGGTGTTTTGAGCAACCTTTTTTCAGATCGGGCGTCCCCGCAAAAAATTATTCCAATTTATCCTCCAAAAAAATTAATATGCTAAATCACAAAGCCCTTAAATTTCAACATTTTAAACAGAAGTAAACGTTTGGTTAGACGTTTCATTGTCCTAATTTTGTGTATTTTGAAATGTCTAAACCACATTAGACATTTCACATTAGTTAAACATTCGGTTAGTCATTTCAGTAAGCCAATTAAAATGTCTAATTTGTCCCAATTTTTTAAACAATTAAAAAGACTAACCCGTAATATCTAATGAAACGTGTAATGTATGACAATATGAATTTAAATACGAGCTTAAGTTTCCATGAAAACAATTGCTTTAAAGCATTACTCTTAAAAACTTTTGTCTTTCAATTTATATCCATTTCTCGTAACTCATTCTCTTACACTATCATATAACTTCCTGCAATTTATATTATAAGCAGAACTTCGATAATTTCACTCATCATCATCATTGCATATGTTGCATCAAAACCTGAAATTTTGGCTTCTATAACATATATACATATATACACACAATATATATATATATATATATATATATATATGTGTGTGTGTGTGTGTGTATATATATATATATCATAATGACCTAAACCTACCCTAACCTAACCTAACCTAACTATAGGTTAGGTTAGGTTTAGGTCATTATGTTACATGTAAATATGGTATATGTTATAAAAGCTGAAATCACTTTTTACTAGTAAAAACTGGTTTTTACTCATGTCGGGTTTTGACTGCAACACATATACCACTGTTCTAAATTTTTACATTTATAAATTAAGTAAATATAAATGTCATAAAATTAAAATGTGTAACTAATTTATAGCTTGTGAAGTTACTTTACTTTAAAAAATACCACATTATTGGAAAAAATTTGTGGAAAATTCGTTAAATATTTCAAATATGGAGACGCGTATAACTGTTTAATTTTGGATTTCTTGAATGAATTAATAATTGTTTATTTATAAAGTAAAATACAATTTTACAATTTTTATTGTTACAATAATTTTAACAAAATAAATAATCGTGAAATTGGACTATTTATTTTATTCAATTTGGTCCTTAAGCATTAGGCTTTACTGGGCTCTGAAAATATGAAAATATGAATTGTTTCTAAGAGTAAAAATGTCACGTTTTTCCTCTTTACAGATTATTTTAAAGTTGTCATTCGTTATTGGACGATCTTCACCATACGCATGATTTCTTATATTAGAATGAACAGGGTTATGAAATAAGTTTTTGGTGCGACTGATACGTCCTCTATGCTCATCAATTCTAACTTGAAACTGGTGAATCGTTTTGCAATCGTGGGCAAAATCGCTTCATTAGAATACACTAGCGGAGCGACCCGGCGTTGCCGGGGTGGATGTTGAACGATATATATATATATATATATATTATATATATATATATATATATGCCCGGTTAGGTAAACTGAATGCCCGGTTAGGTTAATTGAATGCCCAGTTAGGTCAACTGAATGCCCCATTAGGTTAATTAAATGGCCGGTTAGGTCAACTGAATGCCCGATTAGATTAATTGAATGCCGGGTACGTTAATTGAATGCCCGGTTAGGTTAATTGTACACCCTTGACGATTGGTTAGGTTAAGTCATGATATTTTCGTTAAAGCCAAAGAAAATATCACGACTTAACCTAACCAATCGTCAAGGGCGTACAGATGACCTAACCTGGCATTCAATGAACCTAACCGGGTATTCAATAATTTTACCATAGGTTTCGTAATGATCTTGATGACGTCATTTAATGTTTTAAAATTAATTATTTAATTTATTAACACCCACGTGCACAACCTCGGGACCTAATCAATATGTGTGTGAAGTTTCGTGTTTGTAACTGCTTCCATTTTGGAGTTATGGCTGATGGCTGGAACACACACACACACACACACACACACGTCTTTTTATTATATATTATTATTATTATTATATCATAGATAAACAATAGACTGGTACAAATTTATAACCGAAAGACTTCCGAAAATCAACAATTTTTGATAAAGAAAAGGGGAAAATTGGTTTTGTAGGTCTAGGGGGTCCGAAATTTTCATAAAATGGAAAATAATTGCTATTTTCTTATTTACAGCGACAGGCATAATGATATTAGGATACCTAATAGAAATTTTGTAATATTTTAAAGTGGGGAAAATAAATAATTTTCTAAAAATGATCTTCAACTATAAAAGCGCATCTAATCAGATAACTTAATTAACGTATTTTTATGACAACTAAAAAATAGAATGATAAATCAGTATCCTATCAAATTGTTTGTGTATACGTAAAATTATTTGTACAAAAGCCACAGTAATAAAACGCACAAAAGTCACGGTAAATAATTTCGAGTGTGGCTCGTTTAACTTTAAACTCGTGTTTATTTAAATTGCCCGTTTTAATTATGTAATTTTTTGTAGTGAATCGATAAAGAAATCTTTTGTGAATCGAAAAATGTTAAAATTATAACAAATATCAAAATATTTTGTATAAAAATCATTGAATTTTAAAAATGCATGTTTGTTTTTAGTTTTTTGCAAAAAGTTCTTTATGAATTTTAAAAATATATACTTTTTTTAAATTGAATCGATAAATAAATCTTTTGTGAATCGAATGATATTAAATGTTTAGTAAATATTGACTTATTTTGTGCCAAAATTATGATTAAAAATGAAAAATTAAAAAAATGCGTGTACAGGCATGGGAAGAACTGTACCCCTAAAAAGGGGGAAGGAATTATGTTAGGGAATTTTTTTTAGCATGGGCACTGCACAATAAAAAGACGCATCGAATGGTGAAAACCGCATTGTTCTACACCAATTGTAGCAACCTGTAGGTGTGCGCAAAAAAACTGTTACATATATATATATATATATATAAGGCTTCATTTCTGAAATAGTATATTAGATTTTAGTAGCGTACTTTGGTATTTTAATAATAATGTATGGTAATAAAATACCATATTATAATAATAATCTATATTATAATAAGAGAGCTGTCCGTCTGTCCGTCACACTTTCAGAAATTGTGAGAAAAAATTGTGAGAAAAAAATTCAGAAATTGTAAAAAAAATTCAGAAATTGTATTTTAATAATAATGTATGGTAATAAAATACCATATTATAATAATAATCTATATTATAATAAGAGAGCTGTCCGTCTGTCCGTCACACTTTCAGAAATTGAGAAAAAATTGTGAGAAAAAAATTCAGAAATTGTAAAAAAAATTCAGAAATTGTATTACGGGCGAAAATGTGAAGCTCAAGATTTTCATGACTGTGTTCTTTTCTGTAGTTAAGCAACGGGGGAAGGGTGGGGGTTGGAGGAAGGGAGTGGGTGGGGGGAAGGGTGGGGGTGGGGGTAATGGGGGATTGGTGTGATAATGGGGACGGGTGGGGGGAGGGGGAGGGGGTTAGCCCCCAAGTTGAATGGGGGTGAGGAGGTTTTGGGAGATACCAGATTCAGAAATGTTGACACAATGTGAAGCTCAAAATTTTCACGGCTGGGTTCTTTTTTTGTAGTTTAGCCTGTCTAACCGTCAGCGAAGTGACGGGAACTGTACTAGTAATAATAATAATAATAATAATAATAATATGGTATTTTAAAATGTAATTCAAATTTTAAAGGGTACCGTACTTGATTAACTTTTTCGAGAATTTTTTGCTTACATAACAAGCCGCGCCGCTTATCTTCATAGATCCGACCCTAACGGGCGACTGAGAGAGAGAGAGAGAGAGATTAGCTCCACCCACTTTACGCGAGTCAGCCAATCATAACAAGCGACTGAGCGAGAGATATTTATTACTTCGCTCAAAACCGCTCAAAGTTTGTTTATTTCTAGATAGATTTTTTAAAATTTTCTCAATAAATTTTGACGGAAAACCATTACTAAATAAGGATATTTTCAAAACTTCCAGTATCCTATGAAATAATTTGTAATTTGAGCATATATTATAAGTTCTATTCATCAAAGTTAAAATTAAGTTTTCTTTATATTTCAGTTATATGAAAGAGTCAAACTTTATTCCCAAACCTGGACCTGGCTTTTTTCTAAATGCGGATGTAATGAACGTATTTTCCTCTTTTTCAATCGTATATGAGCGGTTTAAGGGTGATAGAAAAATACACAATAAGAGATGGAGTTATATTCCGTTACGTTTCGGCACAAAGCCTCGCTTACCATAATCTACATATGGAGAATGATCGAAAAACTGGTACCAAACCTCAGAAACTAAACCCAATTACCATCCAAACAACGCTGAAAAATAGGAAAGGCAGAATGTGTAGTGTTTCCAAATTAATTAAAGGCCCGACAAGGGACCTCTTCAACACAGAAGGAAAATAGCTTGGTTGTCAGGGGGCCAAGACTTTTTAACCAGCTTCCAAAGAACCTCAGGAACGTTACGAGGGTCAAAGTTCAAGTCTTCAAAACGAGACCAGATGCTTGGCTAAGGATGGTGTACCTGGCTATGTGCGGTGCATAGCGCAAGAGAGCAACTCGCTCCTCCAACAAGCCAGGCCTAGAGGCTAAAAATTATTTTCTTTTTCAATAAATATCATGTCTAAAAATTCCATTTTATGGTTTTCTTCTGTTTTTGAAGTAAATTTAATATTCTTATGTTCAACATTTAAATAACCCAAAAGAGTTTGATATACTTCGGTGATTTAATGAAAAGAGACTAACGCACGGAACTGCTATGAGGTCACGAGGTATATGTACAAAAATTGCCTCCACCAGGGTTCGAAACTGTCATTTGCCTTATGCAAAATCGCGCGTGTTCATGCGAGTTCATATATATATATATATATATATATATATATAGAGAGAGAGAGAGAGAGAGAGAGAGAGAGAGAGAGAAGTGGTGTATCGGGGCCAAAAAAAAGTAACGCGATACGATATATATATATTATATATATATACTGTATATATATATATATTATATGCGCCTCAGTGGTGTAGTGGTTAGCGTCGCTGACTACGAATCCATCGGCCCGGGTTCGAGACCCGACGGCAGCCGGCGTGCAGCAAAACCCAGCTGTTCATCCTTCTACACAATAAAGAAAGTGGTTGGTAGATAAATGGGTACCCTAGGTGGCCTCGTGGTTAAGACGCTGGGCTGCTGATGGGGCGTGGTTCGGATTCCACGTTAAACTGTAGGTCTAAGGTGGAGTGAAAAGCTTGACCTTCGTCAGAATGAACAATTCGGGCGGAAGCTAACCAAAGGTTATATAAAAAATATACTGTATATATATATATATATATATTTATACACATCATATATGACATGAAACAATTGAATTACTTCCTATTTTTATTGAATTTTACAAAATACAGAAAATGTATCTCGATACTACGCCACCCTGTATATACACACCTCGTTAACCTCGTTGATGTTCCGTGTGTTGGTTTCTCTTCACACGAAGGTCAAGCTGGTGGCCCCGCCTCTAGGCCTGGCTTGGTGGAGGACCGAGTTGCTTTCTTGCGCTTTCCACCGTACATAGCCAGGTGTACACACCACACACACACACACACATATATATATATATATAATATATATATATATATATATATATATATATATATATATATATATATATATATAAGCATCATCATTAGGGGCAATTAAAGAAAAAAATATATATTAAATGGCTCACTTTTGAACATCAGTGTGCCCCTATATGTACTCTTTTGCCCAGTATACTAGCATACCTCAGTGCATGCACCCCTACTTACACGATATCAATATGAAATTAAAACTCTGTGTATTCATGTACACATTTTGTTCGGCAGCTGTGCCCAAAATATATACAAGAGTTACAAATTACGAGAGACATGGCACGATCACATTACCAATAGCAGTCTATGATTTCCTGTCTTCTGAAATCTCTTAATAAAATTTTTATGTTTACCTTTTTTGTTAATCAGTTGTGTCTGAAATAGAAACACCTTATTACAAAATTGCAACTATTACAACAACTAAATTACGAGACATTCCACTTTCACAGTACAAATTGCAGCCTACGATTTCCTGTGTTTTTAAATTTCCCAATAACATTTTCTCTGTCCACTGGGATGTCAGGATGTGTGTGAAGAAGAGCAAGCCCTGAAAGTCGCTCTGCACCCATTTGTGAGCGTAACCATGTCTTTAGTCTCCTTAGAGTTGAGAACGACCTCTCTGAGCTTGCAACACTGACAGGCAATGTTATCATGTTGTATATATTCTGGTCCAGCTCACAAAATACCTCTGAAACAATTGCACATTGCTTGAAAAGTAACCTTGAAAGGGTTACACCTACAACTCTGTTAAAGTAGCCTACCAAACGTAACATCCAAATTCTGATCTTCTTATTTTTCACGCCTAAGCCTTGGACAGTTTTTTCCCAGCTGACAACAGTGTGGTGGCGAGCGGTATCAACAAATTGAGTCAACCATTCTACACGCAGTGTGCACGTTCAGAGAGATCGTTCCTTTATATAGGTATTACACTTACTAAAATTGACCAAAGGAAAGCAACAACGATTATTTTTATAGGATGCTTCACTCTAATTTTGTATGGTCTCTTCTTTGTTTCCGATCTCCTCCTTTCTTTACCATTAAGATTTAAAGGCTTCATGGTTTGGGGGGCGATCGCCCCTCTCGCACCCCCACCTAAATCCGCCCCTGACTAGAGGTCCCCCCCTCAATAGATACGCCATCTTGTTCTGTATACTGTTCACCTCCAAAAAGGAATTTATTTTTTTGTTGCTATCTCTAAAAGACGTTTAACATTCCAAATGCCCCAGTTTAAAACTGTTGAATTATTCGAAACAAGTTGATCAAGGCAAAGATTTGCAGTTTCATCCAAAGGAATATCCATAAACAGAGAGAGAACATCAAAACTAGCCATTGTAAGAGATGAGGCATTATCAGTTTTTACAATTTCTTTTGCAAATGAGAAAGAGTCATCAGCTGAATATTAATTTCTTTAAAATGGGGCTAAGATAGGTACGAAATAGTTAACCAAGTTGTAATTGAAAATATTCACTGATAATACGATTGTACAAAACTTCAATAAAATTCTAATAATCTGGTAGTTTTTAGGGTATAGTAACTTCACAAACTTTAAATGAGAACATATGTTAACTTTATTTTATAATATTTGTATTTATTTCATGTATTTATTAAAATTTAGAACGGGTTAGTATATATACTGATATTTAATGATAAGTGAGCTTATCGAAAACTCTGCTGCATAATAAAAATGCTTTTTTGTTCGACTGGCTTTATTATTATTACTAGTACAATTCCCGTCGCTTCACATTGTGTCAACATTTCTGAATCTGGTATCTCCCAAAACCTCCTCACCCCCATTCATGCAACTTGGGGGCTAACCCCCTCCCCCATTACCCCCACCCCTCCCCATTACCCCACCCATCCCCCATTACCCCCACCCCCACCCTTCCTGCATTACTGCCCGGGATAAATTTCACAAACAGACAAACAGACAGGCTAAACTACAGAAAAGAACACAGTCATGAAAATCTTGAGCTTCACATTGCCGCCCGTAATACAATTTCTGAATTTTTTTCTCACAATTTTTTCTCACAATTTCTGAAAGTGTGACGGACGGACGGACGGACGGACGGACGGACAGACGGACAGCTCTCTTATTATAGTATAGAAGATTATTATATATATATATATATATATACTAGCTAGAGTGGGCCCTACGGGCCCATTTAGCTACGCCCGTGGTGCTGGGGCCTTTGGCCTCAGTAATTGAGGAGCCGCAGGCCCCCCCCCCCCATTTACCGGGGAGTCAATTATTCAGTCAATAAAACTATAGAAAAGAATGCATCCATAAAAATCTTAAGCTTCACAAATATTGATACAATGTTTATTCTGTAATGGTTGCAGCACCAGTATGAAAGTGCATAAAAAGAACTCATTTGGTAAATTTTTGAACTTAGCCGCAGATTAAATTTCGGCTCAAAGCTGAACGCAAAAGCAATATTTTTTACACTTTTTAAAATTATAATTAAAAGTAGAATTCATTACGCCTTTTTCTAATGCATTAAAATACAATATCGCCCATATATATCAAGAATCTTCTCTTTTCGAGCGTGACAGACTGACAGACATTCCTGGGTGTTTATAGTATTAATGCTAACAAAAAAAAACCGTCCTACGGGCGGGATATTTTTGCTAGCTCCTGCGTGAAGGCTGTTACTATCCTTCGGGCAATACATATTTACTGTAGTTCTTCCAAGTGATGGCTTCCTTTTTCTTGCCATGTTCAGTCTGGATTAAGTTTTCAGAACATTCCCATATCTTTTTTGACACAATTGTCAAGCAATAAAAAGTAATGAAAATTATTTTAAGAACATTTTGAACGAGTTTGTTTAACATTTACAATTAGCTCACGAATCACTTAAATTTTAAATGCAGCTTCGCAGATTTTACTTGAAGCTCACGAAGCAGTTACATTTCAAATACAACTTGTCACATTTGTTTTGCCTATCATTATCATGACTTCCGATGCGTAGCTAAAAATTTTGATGGCTACATTCTTTTCCAAATTTATTGACCAACTTGGTTTTCTTCATTCCACGAAAGTGTATGAAACTCTGTAGACGCGTGTTGGGACTTGGTTTACTTGTAGACTTTAATGATAGGGAAGGCCATTAGTCCACTCTTCTATAAAATTTTATGTTTTTCTAATAGCCAAAGAGCCAGGAGATCAACAAATTCACGAAAGAAAGCAACCATCAAAATTTTGAGTTTCACATCCCAAGACCAATGGGGCAAAATAGTGAAATTTAACTGCTTCGTGTTTCAGCATATAATTTTTTTTTTAAGTTTAACTGGGATAAATTTTCTGGGGGACGCCCGATCTGAAAATAAATATGCTAAAAACACTCCAGGAATCCCAGAGGGTGGGTGTTGTCACCAAGTTTCATGAAAATCGGTCCAGTCGTTTGATTAGTCAGTACTCGTAATTCTCCTACATACGAGCGGAATCAAATGCCCTGAGGGGGCACCCTCGCATGCCGTACATATATACATTTTAACTGCAAACAACACACAGTATAATTAATGTAAAGAACGACGCTTGTGTAGAAGAGCGTTCCGCACAAGATGAGGAGGGAGAACGAACAACGAAAAATGAGGTACCTCAGGAATCGAACCCGGGATCATCTAATTGCCGGTCGGATATGTTAACCACTACACCAAGGGCCCCGATTAGTCAGTGTTGTTTGCAGTTTAAAATGTATATATGTACGACATGCGAAGGTGCCCCCTCAGAGCATTTGATTCCGCTCGTATGTAGGAGAATTACGAGTACTGACTAATCGGGGTCCTTGGTGTAGTGGTTAACATATCCGACCGGCAATTGGATGATCCCGGGTTCGATTCCTGGGAGGTACCTCATTTTTCGTTTGCTCGTTCTCCCTCCTCATCATTGTGCGGAACGCTCTTCTACACAAGCGTCGTTCTTTACATTAACATATATATATATATTATATATATATATATATATATATATATGTGTGTGTGTGTACAGTATATTGTTTTCTATTTATTAGATAGAAATTTAAAATGATGTTTAAGTCCGAAGAATAAATGAAAAAATTCACTATCTAAGATATGGTCAACGGTTTCATCGCACAAAGCGACCTGTTCACAAACATTTTAATGACTTGTGGTGAAAGAATCCATTTTGTGACACATTTTTACTACCACCAACGATGGTATCATTTTGTAAAGTGCAACGAAAACCGCTTTGAAGTTAAGATAATAAAAAAGAAAACGTCGAAGTTATAAGTCAATTACTGTAAAAAAAGTTTCAAAGTTCTTAACAAGGTCAGACAAAACTTCATGAGGGAAATGTTTTTTCCCCAAAACCTTTTCTGAGAGGCCGGGTAACTGTTCAGTGAGATATAATATCCTTCATACATCTATAATAATATTTACGGAATGAAACTTTTAACCTAGCTTTAATATTCTCTGAGAACAATGGTTTGAGGATGAAATACGGAATGCGTTCGATGTGAAATTCGAATATTCAAAAGTTATTTACATCAAGCAAAATTACTTCGATACGTTTGACCTTTTGGCATTCATGAAATGGCCTTCATTCAGTGAGTTTTTTCTTTTTTTTGTGACACATTTTACTACGAACGAATGATGTAAAATAGTACTTCCCTCGCAGACAAAACAACATTTCTTTATATCTTTTTAATTCCTGATTTGTGGTCTCCGACAAGTTTCGTATCGTCACGATGAATACAGTGGTTATATATATATATATATATATATATATATATATATATATATATATATATATATATATTAGTGATGCACCGATACCTCAATTTTGCCGATACAGATTAATCGGCCGATACAAATTTGCCGATACCGATTAATCGGCATCAATTTAGAAAAGTTATAAGTATAACCCAATGTAATGTATATTAATTAATATATTATTTATTATTTACTTTTATTTACTATAATAAAAACTTATTACTTAATTAGCGATGTGAGCTTCTTTTTTGTTTCTTAATAAGTTTTTTATTGATACTCCAAAATATTATTCACTGAGAATATTCGAGAATTTTCTTTTTTCTTTGTTTTAAAAGAGTTTTAGATTTTTTACAGCTTTTTATAGAATTCTAGAATATTTCAGAACCTTATGGAACTTTCTAGAATGTCTTAGAATATTCTAGACGATTCCAGAACATTCTGGAATACTCCGGATTTGGGAGAAAATAGTACCTATATAAAGGATGGCAAATTATTTCCTTGGTTAGTTGTGGACTGTGGTTGTGTATAGCAAAAGCAAGTATCTACATGTGATTGTGATATTGTCTGTTGAGCCTTTTTTGGTAGGCCAGGTAGTTCTTTTTGAAGTATTTTTTTTTGCCATTTTGGATAATAATTTGAATAATAATTTGAAAGTGTTATTAAACTGGTTTTCTTAAGCTTAGCATTATTTATAACTGCTTGATCAGCTTGAATCATTCAAAATTATTTCAAATTTGTTTTTAAATTTATACATTTAAGATTGAATATTAGTATTGTTTTTTTAATATTATTTGGTTATTTACAACAAAAATATAGTTGGTTATTTACAACAAAAATATAGTACCCTATTTTATAACATTATAGCAAATAGAGCAAATGCTGGATTTAAAAAAAGAGACACAAAAGGTTAAAGTTTTGTGATTTAGTGGTAAAAACTAGAAACAATTTTAATTATAGTTTTAAGAATGTCGTATCAGCAAAAAAATCATTTCCCATTTGGTGACCCAATTCGCCCCAGTCGACGCTACCTATGCCAAGCTTGCCGATACCGATTAATCGGCCGATATTAAGAAAAATCGGCAAAAATGCCGATTAATCGGCATGCCATCTGCCGATACCGATTAATCGGTGCACCCCTAATATATATGGGACACACACATACACACACACTATATATATATATATATATATATATATGTGTGTGTGTGTGTGTCTGTGTGTAACATTGTATGTTCGGAATAAGTTTGTTCATGATTAAAGAAAAAAATTATTTATATTTGATCTTATATTTTAACATCTTGCCTAAATAAAGAACTTTGTCATGCATAGTGTTCTCTCTCCGTCTTCAAAATGCTTATCCTATAATCCTTCATATCGCATAATTTCCCACATTTGTGCCTCGTATTACAACAACACGGTGCTCGCATCACCCATATTTTGCCTCGCGATTACGAGTATCACCTCTGCTCATCTTAGAATATAAATTAACATTTTAGCATTAATTAATTAGTTAATGCGCGCCAGAAAACGGTGCTCTTCCAATATGTGCTCTACCGCGAAACTGTGATCTACCATATTCCAACTAATATTCCATATTCCAGGCTAACTAACGAAAATATCACGACTTAACCTAACCAATCGTCAAGGGCGTATAGTTGACCTAACGATTGGTTAGGTTAAGTCATGATATTTTCGTTAGTTAGCCTTGTAAGGCTAGTTTCACGGTAGAGCACGTATTGGAATATGGTAGATCACAGTTTCGCGGTAGAGCACATATTGGAAGAGCACCCAGAAAACTATTTATATAAAATCAATGTAAATTACTGTTTGTGTAAAATTTGCATAAATGTTTCCTAAATTTTTTCCATCGAATGATACACATTTCATTTCGAAATTCCCGTAAGTTTAAACCCCCTATAAGCTATATGCAAAAATGCTTTCCATTATTCATATTTGTACACTGTTTGTTTGTTTAACGTAAATTCTAGTCCCTCAACACTCGGTATTTTGCTCATCCACTCCTGACAAATTGGCCCCTAACCATTTTAAAAATCTGACATGCTTTTCTAAAGATTGTAATGTGTTTGTTTTATTTTTACCAAAATATTACCAAATTCATTTTTAACTTTTTAAGACCTAACTACGTACGGCGTACGAATGATCACCACACTAACTAACTTCGTACGCCGTACGATCTTAGTTTTCACGCCCGCATTTGAATGGGCAAAAAAGAAACGCCGTCTGCGGGGCATACGTTCCACCCGTACATGTAGTATCGAAAGGGTTAATGAAAGCGTTCATTCGAACAGTTTTCCACGGGTTACTATTATTTACGGCCTTACGACATCTAATCAACTTGTTATTCCATCGACAAGTATATTGTGGATTAGATTAAGTCATGTTAAGTTAATTTTTAAGAGTGTCGATTGTTTGGTCTTGTCGACGACATAGGTATAGGTCCCCTTCCAAAAATTACCATTAAAATGCCTCCCTCAAAAAAAAAATTCTGATGCGTGCTAAGAGACTTCAAACACCCTCTACAGACCAAAGAGTCGAGCCAACTTCAAATGGCTGTCACGTATTTGGAAACTAACGAAGGTTTTTGCAAAGCAACAGATCACGTTCAGTGCGTATTCACTAATTGCACTTAATTCGCGTATGTCTATGACGTTTTCCCTTTTGAGATTTACCCATTTGTAATTAACCCTTTAGCGTCCGGAGGTCTTTTCTGAGACTGAATAAAATGGCCTGGCATTAGCCAGAACAAAATCAGTAAAGTAACAAATGCAAAAGACTTCACTTTTTTCTACTTGAAGGTCAAAATATGATGATTAAAACCCACTCTAATAGACAGAGTTTATTTCCACAACAGTTTCGATGCCCACTGGCATCCTCTTCGGGTGGATACAGTGGGCATCGAAACTGTTGTGGAAATAAACTCTGTCTATTAGAGTGGGTTTTAATCATCACAGTAAAGTAACATTGTGCACTAAATGGTTAAGGGTAAAGAAAAATTATCTTAATTCTTATTATGCGGGCAGGAGGGGCCAAGGGTAAAAGCGCCCCACCCCCACATAGAATAAGAAGAGAGGCAAAATTAACATCCTTCGTCGATAATGGCTGAGAATTGCTTAAACCTTTATAACCTTTCCTAACTGTTCATAAATATTCTAAGCTTATTCTGAATTTTAGATTAAAGAACAATTTTGTTTACCTGAATTTTCTTGCTTGAATATATTATTTTTCAATTTTGCCTTTTTCCATCACTAAATACATTTTCCAGTGAATTTTAACCTTTAAATTTCAGTAAAGTAAAACTCCATTATGGTGCCATCATTTACATTCGCTGTAAATACTAACATCTCTCAAATATAAATGGTTGAATTCAACATTATCCAAAAACAAATTACAATAACCAAAAGATGTTTTGTAATCTACGCAAATCAAGGATATATATATATACAGGGTGTTCCAGAAAGGTCATAAAAAGAACGCCTAGCTATATAATTTTTTCAATATATGAAGGTTACACCCACCAAGTAATTTTAGAGGGGCTTATATAATCTCGACATATGCATCATTTGATATTTTTACACAAGTTTTTGATGATAATGAGAATGGAATTTTGTATTGTTGTTGTAGTATTGTTGATGATAATGTGCATGAGTCTTCATAAAGTTGTTAACCCTGGCTACTATATAGCTGTCGCAAAGCATATATATATATATATATATATATATATATATATATATATATATATCAGCTGTTTCCAAACTCAAGGAAAAATGTTGGTTCAACTGTAAAAAACCTTCTGTGGGAAGTTTTTTTCGTGCAAATGAGTCTGCCCATTCATTCTCCATCTGGAACGAGCGAATCGCTTTTTACAACACGCAACAACTGGACACGAAATGAGATATTTCACTGCAACAAGTGAATTGTTAAAAATATACTGTATACTGACAACATTTAAATTAAAACCGTAATGCAGTTACAACTAAAAAAAAAAAAGGTTCATATATAAAACATTTTCGTATTTTACCAAACATTTAAAATGTTGAAATGCAGAGTTGTTTCAAGTGTAAATTGTTTCGTCATTTTAAGTGTTGATACGAAATTTTTCTAACCAAATACTATATAAACTTTTCTTTATAGCGAAAAACCCTAAACTTTCGCTGTATATTTGAGACAACTAACCAAGTTTGAGACGGGTCGTATTCGGGCCAAAAGGTATATCTGTCCCCACAGTGTAGGACGGGGAGGGGACGTTTCTCCCTTTCCTTCGGAGGAGAAACGCCTTGTTGGACAATCACAATCTGCGTCGACATCTTTCTTCCCCTTCCCATCGCTCCCCTCGGTTGCAGACTTCCTCCTCCGATACCAGGAGCGGGTACGCACTTAGGGCCGAGCCTGCCCCCGCCTGGTCTGTTAAGAAGAGAACTTCCTTTCGGGGGTGCGTAACCCTCTTGCGATCCACTGTGGGAGCTCTGAGACTTCTGAGACCCTTGCGAAGACTCCCTAGTGAAGGAGAAACGCCGAGGAGACAGACCAAGATTCGACACGCTGCTCGTCACCTCCGAAACAACTTGTTGAATCGAGTTAAAGAAACTCATTTTGAAAGCAATGGATTTAATCCAAACTCCAAAATTTTGATCAGTTACTTCGGAGATTATCCAAATTGCTTTAAAAGTCAGTCTATTCCACAACAAACTTCGTTCTTAATCAACTTAACAAAGAGTAAATACAAATAAATTAGAAAATTCTATAGAGTACATTCGAACTTAGTATTTTATACTGGTAATAATTATTTAATAAATATAGTCAACTTGTGTATATATATATATACACACCATAATCAATATCTTCTATAAGTTTATTATTAGGGAATTATATATATATCCACACACACATATATATCTATATATATAGTTACATCATACAGACATCTCAGAAATACAAATTCATTTATTTGTATTTTGTAGTCGTTTGAAGTTACTACAACGATAGTTATTTTTCAGTATTAATTTTAGTAAAATTATTATTTATGTAATCTTGTGAAGAGTTAACTCAGCATCAAATCAAAGACACTCCAGTTCTTCTCGTAAGGACAAAAGCTCAATATAAAAGATATAGAAAACCATGAAAGGATGTCTATATAGCAATCCATAGACATATATATGTATATATATATATATATATATATATATTAGAGATAGCTAAAGAGAGTGCATGAACGCCTAAAGCATCGACCAGTATATATGTATATATATTAACATAGACCGCGACGATTTATTAATAATAGACTATCGCAAACATGGCACAGATGATCGCGAGAGGTACTTAATGGAACGAAGAGATGCAAATGGTAACACAACCTATAACGTATAAGCGCTGTCTCGCCTCACCGAACCTTTTGCCACACTGAACTGGAGTCTTCGAGCTTGTTGCATTTGCACCTGTTACCTGCTCAAGGATTTGCACGTGCGCAGTTATAGTTAATATATTATTACCAAAAATTTCTTACGATTTCCGGCAAAAAAATCGTTTCAGAAAAACTTGCATATGCACGTAATAGGGATACATGCTTAGATCATTTTTTAACTTATGCATGGTGACGCATATATATATATATATATATATATATATATATATATTCAATCGAACCAATACCAGAATTAAGATAATTATATTACTTGCATACGGTTTATGTCTTTCTATATCTATAATTTTTTTCTTTTGCGAGCTTCATTATTTATTATTTATATACGAGTATGCATATAATAATTTATATATATATATGTGTACACACACACACACACACACATATATATATATATATATATATATATATCATGATGTACAATGCACACACTTGTGCGTGTATATACACTTAGGAAAGGATTTCAAAGGTTACCCTTAAATCCTTTATTAATAATAAAGTTTTTAAAATAGGGTTTTTGAAATTCATATCCAAGATAGCCTCCCTGGACAGTAGCAGGCGTTTTTTCAATAAAAATGAGAAAATAGAACGACACTGTCTATCTGTACGTTGTTGAGGAGAGAGATGATGATGGTACCTTTCTGTAAATTAGCATATTTAAAATAGTTAATTATAAAATGGGAACTTCATTACTATTGTAAAAATAACAGTAGTAAACTTATATATCAGTAGGAGCTAATGAAGCGTTTTTTTAGCAGGGCTGGGAGCGATTAACATTTTCATTTAACCGGTTAAAATCGGTTAATTTCGGTTAATTTGTATACGGTATATACAGTACACACACACACACACACACACACACACATATATATATATATATATATATATATATATATATATATACACACAGTGGTGTAGTGCTAAATAAAGAAGTGAGGGAACGCATTTTGAAAGTGTTACTCAGATGCGGGGGGGGGACAATGGCGCGCGCGCGCGAGCCCATACAGCTGGGGGTCCGGGGTCACTGTAAGCCCCCCAGGAAATCTTTTGAAATCTGACCAATTTCAGGGATATTTTGAGGTCATATGCACTGGATATTAGGATATATTCCAAGGTTGAAGATGCAGTATTTCCAGTGTCATTAGATATACGACATCCAGTACGATCAATAAAAATAGCTAACAACTGGAATGATTAACTAAAAAAAGTTAACAACTGGTACGCCGTGGTGACTGTTTCACCAGATCTTTATAGGCTAGCATTGCCTCAGTCGAAGCTAAAAGAAATGAAGCAGTTAATGATTCTTTCTCATATTTCTTCTAGGGGGGTGGGAATTAAAATTTCATGACGTTAGAGATTTGTAAGTTCGGATTTATTTGAAATAGTGAGGGAACGCCGTTCCGTCTACCAAAAAAAGTAAGGGAACGCCGTTCCCACTCGTTCCCACAGCACTACACCACTGTGTGTATATATATATATATATATATATATATATATATATCTATATATATATATATATATCAGTGGCGTGCGGTCCATGAATGAGTTGCATGCAGTGCATGCGTATCAATAATCAATATACTTTGTTGCATAATTATTTATAAACTCCTCACACAATGAATTTACTTCCTATTAGAAGTATTTGGCATTTAAATGCAATTAAATCGATACTTACGCCCATGGCTGCGACCTGGAGATGCAAGAACAGGCATCGATATAAACTTGACTACTGTCCGTTCTCATGTAAAAATATGATGGCGCTTCCTGTTTCCTGAGAATATTTTAGCATCTATCTGTCCATGATTTGTGCATTTTATACAGATTTATTGAAATAACTGATTTTAATCGAAATTAACCGGTTGGAAATTTTTAACCGGTTAACCGCTCCCAGCCCTGTTTTTTAGAGATTTGCGAAATATATTTAGTGATGAAACCTGCCTCATATGTGTGGGAATTGCATTCCATACATCTGCTCCTTTGAAAGAGAGTGCATTTCCCGCAATTTCTATTGTATAGTTAGGTTTGTGTATAAAATCCCTGGGCAATGTGGTGTTATAACGATGATGTATTTGATGGGGGATGATTGCTCTTTGAATGGGTGATGTATATTTATTTTTACTGATAACTTTGAACATATTAATAGCAATACTGAATTTGTATGCGTCATTTAGTTTTAAAATATTTAGCTCTTTAAAAATTAGGGAAGTGTGACTTTCTCTGTTGTCATTATTTGAGAGAATTTGCGGACATTTTTTTATGAATTACTTCCAAAGGATGTTTTATACATTTCTTTGAGCTATCCCATGTTGTAATAGGATATAATAAATGTGGATGGATGAAGGAATAATATAAGGTAAGGAGTGCGTTTTGAGGAAAAGTCTTTTTTAGTTTAAATAGGAAGAGAAATTTTGATATTTTGGATAAATATGTTGTACATGACTTTTGAAATTTAGCTTTTCGACTAAATTAATGTCAAGTACTTTAATCTCGTTCACCCTTGCAAGAGTAGTATTTCCAATTTTTATTTGACAGTTTGTATTAATATGTCTCGTGGTAATAATCATATAAAATGATTTTGTCAAGTTCATTAAAAGTTTATTAGCACACATCCATTTATACACATTTTCTAATTACCTGTTCGTTTCATTAATCAGAAAGTCTGCGTTATGATGAGAAGAAGTAAGTATGGTATCATCTGCGTATTGTACGCAATTTAATGTGGTTGAGATGAAAATCGTTCACGTGAATTAGAAATAGTAATGGGCCAAAAATAGATCCCTAAGAGACTCCTTTAGTTAGTATCGCCTTGTCGGGTAAATTATCTTTTAATCTGATGTACTGATGACGATTGGACATATTTCCTCTTTTTCCGTATATATATATATATATATATATATATATATATATATATATATATATATATATATATATATGTTAAACACAGACCGTGCATGGAACGAGGAACTCTTCTGGGAAAATTAAATCCACTATAGTCCGAATAAGTAATGGTAAATGACAAATACCATAGTTTTTCTTTTTCATGATGCTAGCCCGACGTGGGCAACGGGTCTCTCGCAAAGAGATCCCATAAATATAGCTTCCCTCACCAGCTATCTGCAAAGCAGACAGGATCCAGCTTTGGGACATGGACCTAGGGTTTAAAGCAAGCCTAATCCCTACATTCAGAACCTCTATATAAGTAAAAGACTCGTTGCATTCACGTCGGATTGAATAAACAAAGAAAAAGGGGTAACTATTGTATTTTTAGCCAAAAAAAAACCAAAACTTAAACCTCAACCGGGACATTGAGCGTCCACTTTTCAAGGCACGTAACACGTCTGCTTTGCAGATAGCTGGTGAGGGAAGCTATATTTATGGGATCTCTTTGCGAGAGACCCGTTGCCCACGTCGGGCTAGCATCATGAAAAAGAAAAACTATGGTATTTGTAATTTACCATTACTTATTCGGACTATAGTGGATTTAATTTTCCCAAAAGAGTTCCTCGTTCCATGCACGGTCTGTGTTTAACATATAAATTTCTCAGGGGACCATTCTGAGTTTGTATATATATATATATATATATATATATATATATATATATGAGTTTATTCAATAAGATTTCATGCTAAAGTGTATCAAATGCTTTTGACAAGTCGAGGAAGCTCGAGACTGTGTTTGTTTTGCTGTGTAAGTTCTAATACATATTTTTTAATAGCATGTTTAATTTAGGGTGGCCCACTTTTCAATTTTTTTTTTAAAGTATAGGTTATCGTAGTTTTTCCCATTATTTGGCACTATACTAGCACATTGGTACCATTTTTACAAAAATTGATCAATATTTAGGAGTCTCGCATCGACCTTGAAATTACGAGGTTTTTTTTTAAAATGCGTACTTTTTAACGTTTTACTGAATCAAGATAAATCATTAAGTAGGGATGTTTTCTGAATCCTCTTGATGAGAGAAGTCGTTTGGTGTGCCTTCCAATGTCATACGATTAACGGTTTAAAAGTTGTGCCTGTATACAGGTAATACCAATGTGCTAGTATAGTGCCAAATAATGGGAAAACCACGATCACCTATACTTTTCAAAAAAATCAGCAAATAGCAGACAAATAAGGAAGAAAGAAACAATAACTTAAACAACCACTTTTGCATTGTATTGACCACTATCACACGTCACTGGCTGCAACGTTGTCCCTCTGTGCTATGTCATCGTGGCGAGTTCTGAAACACATGCCATATATTTCAATTTCATGGTTGTAAAGTAACCTATTTTTGTTCACATTCAGTTCTCTTTTTAATTGACATTATGCTTCATGAATCTCATTACTAAATTGATAGCTATGAAAACTTAATCAACTGACCTTGACCATTTTGCCATCCCAATGGACAACAGTGTGCCTCGGTGGCGTGAAGGAGTCCTTCACAGCCGTCGCCACTTCACGGCGATGTGACACTCTTCCCCGGCGAGCCGTTTCTTTCGAGATGCTGAACTGATTGAGGTCTGCTGGTGGATCCGCCGAACGTGTGATAGCAGCCACAATGCTTACTACCTATGTAGAGAATGGAAAGTGGAAAGGAAACTGTCAAGAATACATGTGGGTTACGGGACACTTTAAAACTGACGCTATCGATGAATACTATACACAATACGCACCTGATTATTGGACATGCGGAAACGATCAGCCACTTCCATGACAGCAGGTGCATTAAGGATGCGGCGAGGAAGATTGACAGACACACTTGGCTCTTTCGGCAGGGGGAACGCTAGTTCTGTCTCCGACTCTCCTGACATGCCAGTATCATCATTCTCCATGGCCTCATCTCCGGTTTCGTATGCACACTTTGAGGTTTGCGGCTCCTGGCGAGGACGTTTTCTTCCTTCCTGTGTAGCTTTCTTTTTACAGCGAAAACTTTATCGTTCCCGCTCATCGTTGCCACCCGAGGACCACGTTGATCGAGGTAGAAGTCAATGTCTTCTTTCTTGTCCTTGTCGGACAGCAGTCGATTCTTCTTTATATCTTCGACAGCGTCAGATGCTCCGATATCCCACAGCTTGTCCACACTGTCCGAAAACTTCTGCCGTTTTCCTCCGGCGTCAGTTTCTCGTTTTCTGCTCTTTTGGAGTAAGTGCCACTCTTTCCACAATGCCTCTAGCTTCCGTTCGCAGTTGAGCTTTGTGATTGTTTTAATGCGGGCCATGTTCCAAAACTTTAAGACGTTGTTTACGGCTTCTTTGAATGCGTCTTTCCTGTTAGCAGTGTACTGGATAACACTGAAGAAGTATTACAAAACCTGCCGTGTTGTTGGCAATTTGCTACCACTGATGGAGGACGACGGTTGGCCAACTAAAAAATTTCCGAGGCTGATCTTAGAGAAGGTAGCGATGTTATTTTCGCCTTTCCTTTTGATGACTCTCTATTTGTAGCTTCAAGAGTTCTTCCAGTTATGGTTGCCATCGATTTGTCCATGACAAAGGATGAGGAACTCAGACAGAATTTCAAAATGTTATTATCTGCAAAAAAAGAAATAGGTTAGGTACCTGGCACAGGCATAGTGCATTTTCTAATTACCTATATACATTATACATTCCGCCCGGGTATGGTGACTCATTTTTTTGAAAAGTATAGGTGATCGTGGTTTTTCCCATTATTTGGCACTATACTAGCACATTGGTATTACCTGTATACAGGCACAACCTTTAAACCGTTAGTCGTATGACATTGGCAGGCACACCAAACGACTTCTCTCATCAAGAGGATTCAGAAAACATCCCTTCTTAATGATTTATCTTGATTCAGTAAAAAGTTAAAAGTACGCATTTTTAAAAAAAAACTAGTAATTTCAAGGTCGATGCGAGACCCCTAAATATTGATCAATTTTTGTAAAAATGGTACCAATGTGCTAGTATAGTGCCAAATAATGGGAAAAACAACGATCACCTATACTTTTCAAAAAAAATTGAAAAGTGGGCCACCCTAAAATTGTTTATGGTATCTTCCGTTGTATGCCCACCTCTAAACCCAAATTTTGTTTTAGTTAAAATATCTTATGTGATTAAGAACTTAGTAAGTTTAATGAACACGACTTTTTCAAATACTTTACTTAAAGTTGGCAATACGGAAATGGGGCCATAATTGGATGGAGTGTTTGGGTTTCCCGACTTAAATACAGGCATACGCTGGCTTTCTTTAGACTGTCACGGAATATACCTAGTGTTACTGAATCATTCATTAGCTTACTGAGTAATATTGCAATTTCATTGGATACTAATTTGTATATTTTTGCCGGGATTGTATTGATTGTCAGAATCTTTATTCTTTAGATTTTTTATTGATAGAGAGATATTGTATGGTAGGACTAGATCAAAGAAAAATAACTTTGGATTTGGTTGTGGCATAATTATGATGTCGGTAGTGAGTCTGTAACTGGAATTGAGGCTCCAGTATTGGAGCCGATATTTGCAAAGAAGTTGGTTAATAAATTGGCTATGTCTTTGAGGGTCACTGTAAGAATTTTCGCCTTGTGCGAGGGAGGGGAAGAAATTTGTTTCAACCTTCTTTTGGTTAATTAACTCTTTCAGAAGGTTCCATAGCCTTTTTGGATTGGATTTTTGTTCATCAATTTTTGAACAATAATGATCCGCTTTTGCTTTTTTAATGACTCGCATTAAGTCTGTTACAGCAGTTTTTGTATGTTTGTATCGTAATGATATCAGTTTTCCACAACTTAAAGAGAGTATCCTCGCGTTTAATACTCACAATGAGTGCTGGTATAATCCATTGGTTGTCGTATTTAGTTTTAGATATTACTTTTGAGTTAAGAGGAAAGTTTATGTGGAATATATCCATTAGTTGCTTGAGAATGCTCGAAATTCTTTTCAATGTCATGGTTACATTTAGTTATTCTAGTTCGGTTAAAAGCTGTTATTTTCTCAGGAACTTTAATTTATTATAACTATAAGATCTACAGTCAACTTTTATAGATTCCTTCGCTGAGAAATGGGTGATTAGCATGGTGTATGTAGGCAAGTGATCCGTGATATTTAATATAATTATACCCGAGATGCAGTCAAGCGGGAACCGCACCCAGATCTGATCTAACATAATCGAATTTCTAATGTCATTGTGAAGTCTAGTTGGCTTTGTAATAGCTAATTTAAAACCACTTGTGTCATGATGTTGTGAAGAAAACTTGCATTATTATTTGAATGTTCTTCTGTGAGATCATTATTTAAATCTGCAATAACACAATTGTTACCAATATAATTGGAGGTTAGAATTCTATCGATATTTGTAATAAAACTTGGTACGTTGCCGGTTGGTGATCGATAAATGGTCAAAATTGAATACTGGGTGCTATGAATAAACATTTCAATTGCAGTTCTTTCTGAGGTATTGTTTATACTTGTCAGTTCTTTGATACTTTTATTCTCGTAGTTTGAGTCTACAAATATACTTACACTTCCTAGCCTATTGTTAGCCCTACATACACGGTAGCTTGTGTTTCCTAGAATGTTAATGCAACTGAGTGGGGGTGAAGAAACTGCGAAGCCGGTACACCACACCTAACCTCTTAGAAGCTGTTTTAGAAAGAGAGTATATGTGATCTTTCCAGAAAAGATCACGAGAAGAGGAGACACCAAGAATGTTAAAAAGAGGAAGGATTGAGTTGTGTATTGTCGAAGGTGAGGGGATAGTTGTGTGGAAGATTGTGACGAGTAGACAAATGAGGGAACTGAGTTTTTGAGGCATTGAAAGCCACAAGGTTTTTTTTCAGCTCCAATCAGTATTGAAAGTATTGAAAGTGTTGAGCATGATGTGAAGATTAGGGTAATACGGTAATAGAAATGATAACAGGTAAGAAAAAATATGTAGCACACATACAGCACATATACATACATACATATACAATATATAAATATAATTTTTATACATGCATACATACAGTATACATAACATACACATCTACAACAGTATATGAAAAAAAATACATAAACAAATAAACTGAAAAGTGGTTGTAGTAAAGCAAGAACGTACAGTACGTAAGAACCTGATATTATATACGCATCCACAGTGAGACTGTAAAGTAAAAATTATAAAATTATAAAATTATAAAAACTTAAAATTAAATTAAAAATAGCATGATAAAATTTTAAATTGACAATTATAGAATTTGAAGGACAATGAGAACAGCAAAATTATAAAATTATAAGGATTATAAAATTAGAATTTCAAAACAGCATAAATTTATGAACTTTTTTTTTTTTTAAATTATTAATTATTATTATTAATTATTATTATTAATTATTATTATTATTATATACAAGAGTAATGCTACATAATAATAGGTTATTGCTAAATAAAAGTAAACAAATGTTCGTTATTTGTAATTTTTACTTTATAGTAAATTAACCTAGAGCTAATTTAAATTGCTTACACGTAACAATATAAAATGTTAATTAAGTTGGTACTTACGTATTATCGGGACTATCAACTTTATTATTTATTTTTGCTCTCGTCATTTTCGTTTAAACTAACGAAAATATCACAACTTAACCTAACCAATCATCAAGGGCGTACAGTTGACCTAACCGGGCATTCAGTTGACCGAAATGTGACAGTGAGTGCCTAATACGAAAGATCAGAAGATATTTAGGTGAAATAACCAATATTAACCCGTTCGGTTAATTGAATGCCCGGTTAGGTCAACTGTACGCGTACGCCCTTGATGACTGGTTAGGTTAAGTTGTGATATTTTCGTTAGTTTAAACGAAAATGACGAGCAAAAATACATAATAACAGTTTGGTAGTCTCTATAATACCTAAGTACCATTAAATTACTTAAATAAAATTTCCAGTTACATTTTCTACCTTATTTTTAAAAAATTACATTAACGTATTTTTGGAGCTATTGAAGAATAGGGACCCCAGCCTTCTTTAGTTAGCTTTATAAGGCTAACTAACGAAAATATCATGACCTAACCTAACCAATCGTCAAGGGCGTACAGTTAACCTAACGATTGGTTAGGTTAGGTCAGGTCGTGATATTTTCGTTAGTTAGCCTTATAAGCCTAACTAAAGAAGGCTGGGTCCCTATTCTTCAATAGCTCCGTATTTTTTATATATTCTTAATTTATAATAATGTAAAGCAGTTTATATATCCTTAATCTACTTTCTTCTTCTTCTTCTTAGTAGTAGTAGTATTAATAGTATAAAACAATTTATATATCCCTAATCTATATTAATGTAAAGCAATTTATCATGCATGCAAATTATTTCTTTTCAGCCTCCCATAGCAATTATAATAGGCAATTTGATCGTTTTCGTTGAAATTTCACTCCAACCAAACTATATATTTTCAGACGCACATACGTATACTTACATTCCTTAAGCGTTATAGATTTATGAAAATATTAGCTGTACTATTTTGAGAAATATATACGTGAAACATAATATACGACAATGTACAAACATTTTATCTCCCTTCATTTGCGCCTCATTAACCTTAATTTCATGTTTACTCCTCTCGAGTGCTCCTAATACTATTTGGGCAAATTCTTTGTATGCTTCAGGTTCGAGACAGTGCAAAAAATTACTTAACCATTCTCCAACTACTTCATGCAAAAAATACCAGACGTACAATTTGCTATTTTCGCTTCATCTATTTCGTAATCAACCATACTTTCATAGTATGCATATTCGTCTTTTAAATTCTTATTTATAAATTCAGTAGGATAATATATTACATTAGCAATATCCTCAACCGGAGAATTCCCTCCTAAAAGATGTACATCATTAACTCAATTCACAGGAGCTATTACCTCAGCATCCTTTCTCAAAGAAATTTATTTATAAACTTTTTCCAATTTTTTAGTTCCAGTTTGACTGACGCCGTCAAATATTTCCGTTTCGAAGCATTTCTCCAAATATATTCTAGTTTCATCGTTTACAGTCCCACTGTAACACGAAATTTTCCTCCTACCAGAAGCTTGATAATCCTTCTCAACCCTGGATTTTTCCTTTTCACAGAAACTCGAAGTTTGAAAACCTAAATCATTCATCTTGTTAATCATTCTCGAGATTTCATTTATATCTGACGCGAATGTTTCGTTCAGTCTCGTTATTTCAATCATTATTCTAGTTTTCATTTCCAATTTCTCATTTTTAGCAAATTTATCATATTTATTCTCACCTACTCTCCTGAATGGATATGCATGGGTGAGAGTTCCTTCTATCATTAATAGCATCCAATTCAGAGACGAGTATAGGAATTTCTAAATAATCATTTATTTCATTCTCTGCATACCT
>JAJOZX010003565.1:462500-486412 GCA_023014485.1 Bathynomus jamesi | reverse complement strand
GGACTCATTTAGATTTCTTTCCAACCAATTGGGCTCCGTTAGCGACGAGCAAGGCGAAAGATTTCATCAGGAGATAGTCATTATAGAAAAGCGGTTCCAGGGAAGGTGGAATTCCAGTATGTTGGATGAATATTGCTGGTTTCTCATTAGTGAAACTCCCGAGAGTATGTACAAGCGAAAAACATCAACAAAAAGATCTTAACTGTTGTTTTGATCTTGTAATAATTATGTCGAGGTATTCAATGTATTTTAGTCTGTCTATAAGACTTTTATTACAAGTCCTTTTAAAACGGTGGGTGATATACGTATTCTGACATCATATTTGAGTAACTCAGAGCATAAAAATTTATAAAAATCACTTCGTTTCGTTTAAAGGACAGAAAAAGTTTGTAATTTTGTCGTGCAGTGTATAATTGGGAAATGAAGTAATAAACAAAAGCAAAACCAATAGTAATCTATGAGGAGGGCCAGAAACTGGCACAGCGTTCAAGCCAACTATTGCAGCCCAATGCTCTAACTACTACTGCATTATTATCACCAGCAGCATTGTTGGGAGTCGAACTCCCCCCTGAACGTCTTCGCTTCGTTTATAGGGAACCGATGTTTCTCATTAACCCTTTTTAAGCCCTGAATTTTTTGTAGGGTTAAGTTATAAATGCGTGTATTTGAAACGTTAGCAATTTGTACCTTTAGTCCTTAAAGGGCTAAGTTACGGACGTTGGCTGTACAAAACAATTAGCACAAAATACAATTAATTACAAACACAATGAAATAAACTTTGTTGTGGAAGGGTTGCTGTGGATTCGAGACCCCGCTGTTCGGATCCCACGTGATGCCGTAGGTCCCCTCCGTCATATGACCTCATACGTTGCAAAGGAGATTAAACAACCCCATGAAACAACACAACTATGGATTCGATGGATGGATTTCAATGCAATGTTTAAAAAAAAATGAATAAATAAATATTAACTTTAAAAAACATTGCGAACGAGGAAAAAACAACAACTCCAATGTCCATTGATTGAAGCTCGGAATTATTATTAAAACCAATACCGTTTGTTTGTTTATTTATGTATACATTTTATTCATTGATGCATTCATAGTTTAAGTGGGAGTATGAAGAGTTAAAACATCTTTTTACATACAGCACCATTCGGCCCATTTCAGGATACGAATAGCTCGCAGCAGCATTGCCAAGCAAATAGTGGGTAAAAATAGTGACGACGAGGCTTTCGTACGTGGTTCATCACCACTGAAAACAACATTGCTCCGTGTTAGTTTAGTTCAAAGAACATCCATATCCGTACTCAATTTACTACAATTTTCGTTAGTTTGTATTGCATGATTCTTCAGGAGCAAGATGCACCGCGAGTTTGTTTCTTCCCTAAGGCAGCACAAATTTAGCTGTATCAATCACAGTCATACTCGTACTACGTAAGGATTGCTCTACACAAACTGAACTTAAAAACTACGTGTATCCGCAATTGTAAACCGTCCGTATACTTATACATACATATAGAGGAGAGCAAGCAGTACCAGACTTTCGACACATTCTCATTTTTTTCTGTCCAATTCTCTAACGCAAGGGTTAATCGGTATTTTCAACCTTTCATTTACTCAACCGGTCAACTCTGGGACAATCTTCCTCAGTCCATCTTTCCCCCCGTGTATGACTTCCAATCTTTCAAACGCAGTGTCCAGCCATCTCGAAAACCTTGGACCTTGATTTTGGCTCTTTTCTTCCTCTATTGAGGAGGAGGGTTGCGGGCATTCGCCCTTGACCCCCTCCTTCCTGTATACAAAAAAAATAAAAAGTTGACCTTCGAGCTGAAGGAAGTTTTTAACTTTTAAATTTGTAAACCAAAAAACTCTAACAAAATATGAATTCTTGTTTCAAGAAACGAATCACTTCGAAAAACCACAAAAATACTGGTATCTTTAAAAACATAAGAGTACAAAGAATCACAAAAAGCAATTATCATTTTATGATAAACGTTCATGTATTTTTACCTATTAGCGGAACACACACACACACACACACACACAGAGGAAAAAATTCTTACCCCATTAATGTCTTTGGTCCACATAAATGAACAATTTCACGCCTGCCACATTGTTACATATTAATTAATGTCTGCTATCTGATTAGTTGACTTTATTATGTTGAAAAGTAACTCATGTCCACATATCTGGACAAACTCTGCGTCAAGGAGACACTAGACGCCAATATTTTTTCTCACTGGAACCATGAAACAGTTCCCAGAATGTCCGTTGTTGAAATATGTGGACACTTTCTAACAGTACTTCAAAATATAAAATAAAACCTACCAAGATTGTTTAAATTTAAATTAATTTTTTATATTAAGAACTTGTCAATTCAAAACCAGGAAAGGTACCATTACGCATTAAGGCCTGCCGCACACAGGATCGTCTCGCGCTCACGACTGACGACTCGGACGTGACGACTCGAGTCGTGTGTGATTTTACATTGACAGAATGGGAGCCCCGTACACTGCAGCGACCGCGACGCGACTCCCCAGAATCGCGTTACGGTCGCGGCGGTGTGCGGGCTCCCATTGTCAATGTAAAATCACACGCGACTCGAATCGTCAGTCGTGAGTCGCGAGATGATCCTGTGTGCAATCGGCTTCAAATTCTTCTTTCTGAACTATTTTTCCTTCATTTTCGTCGTCTCTTTTACAACCAACCAAGCAACACTAATTTTGTAACAGTGGGTTACATGATGTGTTACACCATGATTGTCTTCAAGAACAATGGGATGCCATCGAGTGTCAGAACTTATGTCAGCAAAGGGGAAAATAACACGATTCTAAATATATTCATTTAATAAATCTGTTATTATATATTCACTTTTATTATCACACCAAAAACTGGAAAAACCAAAGTGTCTATTTACTTTTGTCCTCTCTCTCTCTCTCTCTCTCTCTCTCTCTCTCTATATATATATATATATATATATATATATATACACGCACGATACTTTAATGTCTTGTTCAGAAAGCGATGAAGCTAAAAAAAAAACTCGAATATCGCACTGGGGTCTTCTATCCACTTTAGTGACCGCACTCAACGTCGCTGAAATTGAATGTTTTTGACTGAATGTGGCATTTGAGCTCGGGTTCGCAGTTAATTGGTCCATTCTGGGTAGGAAGCGGGGCTCAACACTCCTCCCCCATACTCCCCTCCCCCCTGACTCCATTACATACTTAATGCCAATGCGGATTCGAAATGAGGGCTCGCCATCCATGTAAGTTTTTATCATATTTTTTGCTCCAAATATAGTGGAGCTGAGATGGAATGAAGTGGAACCGAGGGAAGAGTGAGGGAAGGCAGAGAACATTTATATATATCCCTCATTGACGGTGAAATGAAATAACGAAAAAGGGGAATAAATTTATTGACCGAAAAGCTGAGGAGGAAAAATTTAGAAAATTGCAAAATTATACAATAATATTACCGCTTTTATTCAAGTGAGATGAGAAAACACACACACACACACACGGCTATTTCATTATATAAGAGGGGTACTGGTCACACATCATTGTAGTGGGGAACCTAACTTACCGTAATTTTCCCTTATATTACATAATTTAGCCAAACCAACCAATCTTAACTTAGCTTAACCTAACTTAACCTAAACTCTCCTAATCTAACAAAACCAAAGGGTTTAAACTAGTTGGGTGGCGGTATAATTACCCTACTACTCAGTCAATACCCCATCAGTTCGGTGTTCATTCTGATCTGGTTCTCCATAAGTATGGTAAAAACCAAACTATCACCCATCACCTCACACACTTACTTCATTTTCAGAAATCCATCACCCCCATCGATTAATTTTCACCCATGGACAGTAGGTTGATGATGTCAGTGGGCATCGCTTCCGAGGCATGTTAAAAATAACTTAATTTGAGTAAATTAAATACTTTTTATGAAGCTCATTTTATTCCACTACGTGAAGGTGTGTGTGTGCGTGTGTGTCCCCTAAAGGTTACCTTTAGTTCGAGCATTAACAAGGTAAGCGGCCAACTCAACCCAACCCAGGATTCAGCAGGGGGGAGCGAACCAGGGCCACACCGCTCAGAATCCGTCACCGTAACCACTGGGCTACCGGGTGCTTTTTGTTGGAAGTAATGCGTTGAAATTCTCCCATTATAGATTAGAATCGATATTGTAACACCTTTGGATATGGGTATTGAAACCAGTGCCCGTAGCTCATTGGGTGACACCGTTCCCTACAAGCGAAGCCAACAGATTGATATCGGGAGGTTCGAATCCCGATGGTACTTGTTAATAATCCGGAATTTAGAGCAATTGCCGCATCTGTCTGGCCTGAGCGGTGTGCCAGTTTCTGGCACTCATTCATTATATGGGTTCTGAGACATAAAGAAGGTGGAATGAGTAAGCGAAAACATTAGGTGGAGATCGAACGTGTGCCAAGACAGTAAATGGAAGACTAATAATAAATTTTAGGGGGGTGTTTTTAGGCGGGACCCTCGTCACCAACGTGTGACCAACACACGGAACTTAAACGAGGTTAACGAGGTGTTTAACTTTCGTAACGGCAAAGGTCATGTGACGGAGGTGACCTACAGCTTTACGTGGGATCCAAACCATCTACGGGTCTCTACATCATCTAAACGCGGAAAGAACGGTCACCCACCCAACAAACGAACAGAGCTAATGTCGCTTAACCTCGCTGATCCAACGGGAAGCGGTGTTGCGACATAGCCTCGACCAAGCCGATATTTCATCTAAACTAAGCTCATATCAGCCATAGGTGGCGCTGCGAAATTTTTTTTTGCCACCCCGGGGGGTAGGGGAGCTGGGGGGAAAGAGATAAAATATCAGTTATAAAAAATTCTGACCGTGTGCAGGAAACATTCGTGGCCAAAAACGAACCGGAACTATTTTATACGTTTCCAGTTCATATTTACAGGAAATGAACAGGAACCTATTAACAGTGTGTCGGTGAGCTGCAGCGAGCTATATAAATGGTTTATTTCAACACCTACGGAGAATTTGGAGAGTTTTTCACTCGAACGTTTCAAATATTTTCGTTTGGGGGGGCAATTTTCATTTTCTGGGTTTCGTGTGACCTTTTACTAATAATACCTTTTCACCATTTCTAACTTCTGCATTTGCAGTTAAATTTAATTGATTTTACATATGTAGAGAGAGAGAGAGAGAGAGAGAGAGAGAGAGAGAGAGAATGTGTGCGCGTATGTGTAAAAGTACATTACTTACGAGTTAGTGAAGCATGAGGAGGAAGCGAGAGTAAAATCCAGGCAATTTCTATTCATTTTTGTGTTGTGATTTAAAATTTGCATTTTGTAAAGAACAATTTCGTATTAGAGCTAACTTAATTTAAATATAAAAAGTATCATCGTATGCTGCAACAGTATAGTAAAATATCTTGCCGGTTTCCTATCCAAAAATGTTTATTACGAGGAAAAACAAACTTTGAATTAATGACCATCATGAAGTTCCGCCCCTAAAAAAGGTTTTGTATTAGTGACGTCATGAAGTTCCACCACCCGTAAAAGCTTTGCATTCGTGTCGTCAGCGAAGCCCCGCGTCCCCTGATCTTACTCCTACTTTGTTTTTCCATAACCAGAATATATTGGTTAAGTTAATACGTTTCTCTTATCTTTGTATGGAGCTTTCCACGCTTTGACACCGCCCCCTCCCCCACTCCCCAAATCCCATGAGAAAGAAACTTTTTGCGTTCGTTTTAATATATAACTTCAATTAATCTAAATCCGTTGTCGCATGGCGGAGTCGTATATACTCAACTAATAACAGATGGGGCGGGTACTCACTGACCTTTACCTTACCTAACCTAACCGGGCATATAACCTAACATCAATTTGTATACATCATCCATTCTTTGTTTCTCTCTCTTTATTATTCATTCTCGCCTCTTCATCCTTTTACCCACAAATCCTTTCATTACTCGTGAGTCGCGGGGGTTGAGGGCAACGTCGTGGCCGCTTTGCAACACCGTTGGTCTAACTCGTTAGACCAGCGAGGTTAAGTGACGTTGGATTTGTTCAGTAGTTAGATGAGGGACCGTCTTCTACGTCCATATGATGTAACGAACCATGGTCCGGAGCCCACGTAAAGCTGTAGGTCCCGTCCGTTACGAAGAAGGTTAAACACCCGTAAACATTATCATCATTATCGCAGGGGTTGACAACACGTTTTAGAAGTCTTCGAAAGAATGTCAACCCACCAGTATACCGACACGTAGTAATCGCGCGCGCTTGTGTGTGTGTGTGTGTGTTAGGCTACACTCAATACAAAAACACTGCGGCGGGAGACGTCTGTGATGTAACATTCCTCTTGGGGCTATAAATATGAAAAACTCGATCGTACGACTGTACAAAAAATTGGTAAAACTATTAGGCTCCCAAAATACGGTTGTAACGACGGCCAAAGGGAAGAAGATGTATCAGTTTGGAATCTCTGCGTTGAATTCCAAATCTCCCCCGCCCCATTAACCCTTTCATACCTGATTTTCGTTTACTTTTCATGCCACAAAAAAAACCACTTGTGTTATATCTCCAGAATGACTAAAATCTCATAAAATTTGATGGTCTCATTTGCGCCCATACGGCATGAAAGGGTTAGTTTTTTTTTAACGAAAAAATATTTGCTCTTTTTTTTTATAAAATAAATTTTTGATTGAAGATGAAGTTTATTAGTTAATTGTGGACGTTCAAAACGTTTCTTTTTTTTAAAGACGTTACAAGTCTTTGGGATTCCCAACCTACGGTAAGCGGAGTTCTTTTAGGCGGTACGCACGAGGGTTTTTAACACGCAGCGAGTTAATTAATAATTACTTTAATAATAATGTATTTAAAAAGTAATACGAGTTGTAGATGAATAACCCGCAACCTTTTCAGCTACGATACTTAGAAAAACATTGGGGCTGGGAACCCCTGCTCTAAAAAGACGTTAAATTGCGCGACTTATATATAATATATATATATATATATATATATATATATTATATATATATATATCGTAAAGAACGACGCTTGTATAGGAGATATTCCGCGCAAGACGAGAGAGAGAGAACGGAACAAATGAAAAAATGAGGTAACCACCTGGGAATCGAACCCGGGATCTTCCGATTGCCGGTCAGACGCGATACCATTACACCATGGACTTCACTCTTCCAAATGCCGTGGTGTAATGGTATCGCGTCTGACCGGCAATCGGAAGATCCCGGGTTCGATTCCCAGGTGGTTACCTCATTTTTTCATTTGTTCCGTTCTCTCTCTCTCGTCTTGCGCGGAATATCTCCTATACAAGCGTCGTTCTTTACGTTATTTATACTGCGTGTTCTTTGCAGTTGAATGTATATATATATATATATATATATTATATATATATATACTTCAACGCATAATTTGGGGCTGGGAACCCCTGCTCTAAAAAGACGTTAAATTGCGCGACTTATATATATATATATATATTATATATATATATATATATTATATATATATATAGTTTCAATAAATTTAATTTTTAACTTAAAATTTACTCTTAAAATATTATCTGTTTCAAAACAATGTTTAAGAGTTTAGTCAAATATCTAATTTCTCCTTAAAATTGATAGAAGTATGCCTCAAGTAGTTATTTAATTATTCTCAAGCCGTTTCGTACTGAAAGCAACTAATTTTATCCTCTCTCTCTCTCTCTCAGAAGACAAATACTCTTTATTTGCTATAATTAATCTTTTTCATTATCCAAAAATTAAACAAAAACAGACAAGAAAAAATAAATAAATAACCAGCAGCCACATCCGTAACCATGTCAACGACAAAAGCTACAACGCAAAACAAAAAACGAAACGAAAAACAACAAAACAACAAGAAGCGTAACAAGAAAGGGTAAAGTGCATAAACTTCTCATTGTGTATTCATGTCCTATTTACGTTTGAATTTTCGGCATAATTTTAATAACAAGAATAATGACTGCCCTTATTATGCAATTTCCCGCAACCGTTCCTCACCATTCTACAGCCTTCAAATGTTTTATTATGAGTAACGAACGCTTGCAATTGCGCATAATTCGTATATTCGCGTTGCTGTAGCTGTATGAATAAGTGCACGTGTACGCATTATTGCAAAAAATAAAAAAATTCCCATGTATGTAAATGTCAGTAGGTAAATATAACATTTGGTTATGTAAATATACATTATTCTATATTCAGCTGTTTAGAAGCCATCAAAATATGCAAGGTGTACACACACACACAAATATTATATATATATATATATATATATATATATATATATATATATATATATATATATATATATATATATACACCAGTGTTATTAAAATTTGAGGAAACCTCGACAGCTTAGTTTTTCCTGTTTATTAATATTTCTTCCTTTCGGTAACAAAAATTCATGCTGTAACCGAGTCGCGCAAAAAATGTTAAAATAACACCCTTCCTTCATGTCAGCCCCAAAGCCCTTAATTCAGTCCCAAAGGTTTCGCGTGAATCTTGTGAAAGAGTTCTAAATGAATTCTCTAGAATGAAGAATCTGGTCAGTCAAAAGCTGCGCTAACATAATATCACATAACATCACATGATGTTAAGAGAAACCGCATTAAACACGGGTAGAGACAATGCTTGGTAGTTGCGAGTAACCACAGTCCAACACTGTTCCCACCTGACACCCGGGAAAGCAGTTATCCTTGTCTTCACCTCTCTACTCTAACATTTTGATAGTTTCCTCCCCTCCATGTGTGCACACTCTGAGCATAAGTATGCGTAAATGAGAGATTGTCTTTGTGCCTTGTAAACCCCAGTTCCGTTTTCCAAGGGAGGACTACTTGGGGGTTTGGCGTAACTGAGAGATTATCTTTGTGCCTTGTAAACCCCAGTTCCGTTTTCCAAGGGCGGACTACTTGGGGGTTTGTGTCTTCTGGCAAAGCGTGATTCACTCCAAAACTGCTTCTTCTGCCCTCTTTCCCGTGTGCCAGGTAGAAACACTGTTGGACTGTGGTCATTTGCATTTTCAAAGTATCACGTAATAACCTTCAAAAGCATTTTATTCCGAACAACATTAGATCGTTCAGCTTAATTGCCCGAACGTTATACTTGTATTGTAACTGGCGACATTGCTCTTCCTCAAGGGTCTGTCCTATCTCCTACATTGTTTCTTTCTCCAAATGACCTTGTCTCTACTAAGATTAATGTTAAATTCACTCTTATCTGAATAATTTACCTCATTATCGAGCTTAGTTAACAGTGGTGTATAAACGCCATTTTCAGATTTCTCAGATAATCTTCATCGACCACGTAATTGTGGTTAGGTTGAATCTGCAAAGTTCAAAATGGAATAACTGCCTGAAAACAATTCCCGCGAAAGCGAACCATTAAATTAATTACCTTATCTGGCAATATGTTGCAATAGTATTGTAAATTTATTTTATTTCTAAACTTATTTTCATGTAACTTCGTAAAAGCAACTTCAAACGCATTTGTGCTTTGAAGACAAAGTTCGAACTTTATTTTTCCTGTCATGCTTGAACCAAATGTGGGCGGGGCTCTATATATACAGGGTGTCCCAGAATTAACTATCTATTTCAATGAAATTGGACAAATTTTTTAAAAACACACTTTTATTTATGTTTATCATGTTTAATATGTGTTAAAAATGTATAAATTTCTAAATTTTTTTCATAATTTTATTTTCATAATTTTTTCATTATCTGGTCCAATGAAAGACCGTCTGAAGTCATAGAATGGCAAAGAGACTCTCCAAAAGTTAACGTGTGGCTTGGAATGACCAAATCCAAAATTTATGGCCCATTCTTCTTTGCGGAAGCAACTGTAACAGGTACCGTCTACCTTGATATGCTTCAGCAGTTTCTCGAACCACAGCTTCTTGATGATGGCATTCTTGATAATGTTGTGTTTCAACAAGATGGAGCACCATGTCATTATGCTCTAATTGTTCGAGAATACCTCAACAGACGCCTTCCGAATCGGTGGATTGGACGTGGAGGACCTCGACCCTGGCCTCCGCGTTCTCCGGATTTGACACCCCTGGATTTCTTTGCATGGGGTTTCATAAAAACAAAGGTTTATCGCCAAAAGATCAATGCTTCTTGTTGAAACACAACATTATCAAGAATGCCATCATCAAGAAGCTGTGGTTCGAGAAACTGCTGAAGCATATCAAGGTAGACGGTACCTGTTACAGTTGCTTCCGCAAAGAAGAATGGGCCATAAATTTTGGATTTGGTCATTCCAAGCCACACGTTAACTTTTGGAGTCTCTTTGCCATTCTATGACTTCAGACGGTCTTTCATTGGACCAGATAATGAAAAAATTATGAAAATAAAATTGTGAAAAAAATTTAAAATTTATACATTTTTAACACATATTAAACATGATAAACATAAATAAAAGTGTGTTTTTAAAAAATTTGTCCGATTTCATTGAAATAGATAGTTAATTCTGGGACACCCTGTATAAAGCAAATGGAGTTAACTGTACTTCAGAAAGAAGTGTGCAGGATCTGCGTATATGAGTGTACAGTCAGAGCCTGTGCAAGACATTCCTTATGCGTCCCCAACCCGATTAAATTCGGAACATATACAAATTGATAGAAATACATAATTAAAATACATAATTATTTAATACATAAACAATACACAATACATAATTAATACATAATTAGTTAAAAATCTAAGTTTCATTCTACGTGGCAGCTCTAAGACCAACAATTTGGCGCATACCCCACACGTCGGCGCCCTGGGCGCCCGCACCGCTCACCCCTGCTCTCGTGTGTGGCCCTAAGTACAATACATTATATATATATATATATAGGGTGATCCAGAGAAATGGGACCCAAAAGAAACCCCTGTAACTCTTAAAGTATAAGTCCTTTTATAAAATCATACGCATCATTCGAAAGAGGATAGTTACAAGTTTGTACAGGATTGTATAGGTTTTGACAATACAAGATAATATACAAAACAAAATAAAAGTGTTAGTTAAAACTAACCCTTCAAGATGACTGCATGGACTGTGGAACAGCTGCGTTTCATAACTGAGCAATATTATGAGCATGGAAGAAGTGTAGTTTCAGCTCTTAGAAGGTGATTTTGACATCTGAAAATTTGTCTTGAAAGATCTTTGAGCTGAAACTACACTTCTTCCATGCTCATAATATTGCTCAGTTATGAAAGCAGCTGTTCCACAGTCCATGCAGTCATCTTGAAGGGTTAGTTTTAACTAACACTTTTATTTTGTTTTGTATCTTATCTTGTCTTGTATTGTCAAAACCTATACAATCCTGTACAAACTTCTAACTATCCTCTTTCGAATGATGCGTATAATTTTATAAAAGGACTTATACTTTAAGAGTTACAGGGGTTTCTTTTGGGTCCCATTTCTCTGGATCACCCTATATATATATATATATATATATATATATATATATAGGTTGGTAGATTGGTGAATACAGAGTATTCCGTGTACGCACGACGCGCTGGCACGCCTGTGGACATTTTTACTTTGTTTAGGCTTCATTGTTTTCCAGCGACTCTCTCTCTCTCTCTCTCTCTCTCTCTCTCTCAATATATATATATCTATATATATAATATATATATATATATATATATTCGTGAGTACAGTTTAGAACACACACACACACGTGTTCATCAGTCATCTTGGCTGGTAAATACCTGTTTAAGTTTGTATTGACGACGATGTAGTCCCAATGTGCTATTTACCCGTCCAAATCAATGCTTAGACCGATTTTTCAGCCATTTTAGGGCAATCAAATCAGCTTTTCAACCATTTCAGCCAGTCAAAACGGTTGTACGTGGCTTTATTGGCTTTAATTCTCTCTCAACTTGTCTTTGTGGCTGCAGACTCGGTTTGAGGAATGTTGTGGTCTTCAGTCATTTCTTTCTAAATAATATATTAATTTTGTTTTCAAACTTTTAGTTTTTCTACTTTGTAAAATATCCTTTTTTAAACTAAAGTTCTACTTTAAACTGCAAATAATAGTTTTGATTATTTTTATCTTTTTTCTTTTATCATAAAAGCAAAAGTGCCGTGTATGCTGTGGTGTTGTGGGCTAGTGGGTTTTGGGGTCGTGGTTTTGGGCTGTGGGGAATTGTGACTGGGATGTAATGCCGGACATAGTCGCTGTCTGGGTAGCTAAGGTACGTTGATGGCGGTGAGGGACGTTGGGTGGCCGCTATATTTCACAATTTATATTTACATTATTAATATATATATATATATATATATATATATATATATACACACACAAAAAAACTTTTAATAACTTTTAACGTAAAAATAATCTTATATTTCCCTGTCTTTCTTTTGGATTAAAAAGCCAATAACGGATTAAAAACACTCATGGGACCCTTGGGAAATTAAAGGAATTCAAAGGGATTATAAAAGTTCACTTCTGAGTGCCATTCTTCAACCCTTCCCCACTCCATCCTCCTTGCCTCTAACCCCCCCCCCTCCCCTCACTCGGCGATTTTGCACCCATACTATTCTCAGTAGATACAGCATTCAACTGCGCCTTCTCCAATTCCTCTGCTTCCGTTTCTTCTTGTTCCTTCTTACTCCTCACTTCCACGTCCACCTGACAGATCCCATGAGAGCGACTGAGTCCGTGTTGTCGTTTAGCCGCAAGGCTTCACAAAGAAATTTACAATAGCATTAAATTCAAACAAAGTACAAAACCATAGAACCCATTGCTTCTATGCAGGGTCTCTCTCTCTCTCTCTCTCTCTCTCTCTCTCTCTCTCTCTCTCTCTCTCTCTCTCTCTCTCTCTCTCTCTCTCTCTCTATCTACATGTATATATACAGTAAATATATATATATATATATATATATATATATATATATATATATATATATATATATAATAAAAATAACCACGAAGAAAAAAGAAAAAAAGAAAAAACGAAATGGTGCTCAAGCGCTTTCGTCTAATGACTTTTTCAGGAACACCGAGACGAAAGCGCTTGAGTACTATTTCCGTGTTTTCATTTTCCTTCGTGGTTATTTTCATCATAAATATTATTCACGTGTTACTTTCGTGAAATAATTTTTATTTATGTATATATACAGAAATGTAAGAGTGCCCTTACCAATATTCGAACCCAGCATCGCTATAGTAGAAGGCGTGGGCGCTACAACAAATGATGATGGGTTCGACCTTCTATGGGGACATTTTTTCCATAATGCAAAATCGTCCAAGTTCACATATCGATGCATGATATCCCATACACACATAATATATGTATGATGGTTGTTACTTTCGTCAAATAATTTTCGTGTGTGTGTATATACAGTACACACACACACACATATATATATATATAAACTGCGAATACTGTATAGATAAGAAATACATATCGATGGTTACAACTTACTACGAGCTGATAAAACAGCAACATGTAAAAGTGGCTGTGCTGTATACATACGTGAGAATCATATGGCCAGGGTGGAAAAAAACCATGTTTATTTAAAAAAAAAATAGGTTTTTCAAAAAAAAAGGCAAAGAAAAACATGGCTTATTTGGTTCGTTAATGTTTGATTGTAATAAAATAATTTTATCTTTCATATTTTATTTAAGCATTATACTAACACTTTTACAAGAAACTACTTATGTTTACACTCAAAATTATAAAACCAGCTTGTTTATTATTTTCTTCTAAATAATAGTGATAATAGAAAAAGGAATTTTTTCGAGAAGCAAAAACGAACAATATTCTGCATAAGAAAGGGTAGCTGCGAAGTTAATTGCACCGACAACAATATCAGGGTATTAATACAAGAAACTAGAGTATGGACAGGGAAATACAAGCCCTAATTTCAGATATAGCGTAATCATATTGTTCATACAAACAAAACGTCAAATACGGTGACGAGGAATGTAAATAAAAATTATTTACTAAAAAATACCAACCAACTCTATTTGGCGCAATGGTAAACTAAATTTCTCATTTTTCTTTCTTACCAGACACCTGTTAGGTTCGGGGACCTGTCAGCTTCAGTTATAAACTATATAGCAAACCTATCAACTACTCTACTGACAATGTACTGTAAAATACTAAATCACAGTGACAGAAACGCAGAATTGATCCTGATCGACTTATTTAATTATGCTTAACTGTGCTAGAAATACTGATATTTTTGACGAGTTGATTTAGTCTTCATGCTCATCGAAGTCATCATTCTCCACTTCTTCGTTCAACACTTTGTACCAAAAAACTAGTTTAACTGCCTTATCTACTCCTAACCTGTTTCTTATTTTAGAGTGGACTAGTCCGAACCTTGAAAACACCCTTTCTACACTAGCACTTGATGCACTGGCTGTTGCCCTTAATGTCCTGCACTGCATCACTTGGAATTTTTCCTTTCATTGCTTGCCACCAAAGGAGTGAGACTCCTTAACAGAGGTTCCTTGAACAAGTAAGGCTTATTGAAGGGTGCAGATTTGCCCTTCAGTTGCAAAGTGCAGACATTTTTTTTTATGATGTTGATTGTTGACAGTGTGACAGACATAATAAAAAAATAAGCACAATATTAGGTTTCATGTATGAAACTGATGTACGAAATTGTTATTGATTTACGTTCATACTAAGCATTAAAATATCATTAAAACTAAGAATAAAAAGCAAATACATAAAACAAACAAAAAACTTTTTTTTTCCCCATCAGAAAACCAAAAAAAACTGGTTTAAACCAATCCACCCTGCATATGGCAGAGATGCTAATAAGTAAATCAAACGGCTCTGTGGAACTTTTATCAGTAAAAATAAAAAAAACTAAGCGTGGTACTTAAGTCGTCTACAGGCGAACTGCAAAATTCTCGAATGCCATTATTCATAGGGGCATTCCAGGAGAGATCACCCAATGCATGTCACCACTCCGACTCAGATTTTGATGAAAATTGAAATGTGGGGTTCTTCCGGGTGCTGATTTCACTGGTCAAAATAAAAAAGTTCCATGCCCCATAGTTTTTGAGATATGGGCCCCCAAAATCTTGGGGGCCCCACTTTACCACCTAACTTTAATGGGCAATAACTCCCAAACATCTTACCGTAGACCTATAAAACTATACATTTTTAGAATCAGCATGAAGAGATCTATTAAATGATGCCACATTCAAATGTGTAGAACAAAAATGAAAATTTTCCCCCCTTTTTTATTTTTGACCCCCACCCCTAGGCAGTGAAATAAAAAAAATAAAAAATTTCACTTATTAAACTTCCATTAATTGTTAAAAGATACGAACAATAAAAAACGTGGCTATCAAGTTGCAAGATATTTTAAAATTTATTGAAAAAATATGTACTACATTGTGAAATTTTGACATTTTTACGCCTGCAGACTAAAATAGAGAACCACAAATGATATATTCACATGGATGAAAATAAACAGCAAAAATACAAATTGAACACACATATTACATCAAGTTGATTCATAATTACAGGAGTTTTTTCAACTCATTTTCTGGGAAAACATATTGAATACGCATTGTTCCTGGCTTTAAAGTTGGTGTGCTTAATAAACCTAAAATTTTATCTCTTGATATGTGGCATGTATCTCTAATTTGTGGAAAGTGATAGTAAACACGATGGGTGCAAAAAGCTAACATCAAAGTCATCAAATTCCTCATTATAGGAATGTACAAAACCCAACCATTTCTGATCATTGTAAGTACAAACTATGTACTCTCCTATTTTCGGATTAACTTCAACATTATCTTCACCCAGAAAAGCTTTGCTTATAATCCTCACCTCACCAACTTCATCAGAAGATAATTCAAATGTTTTTATGTTATTTGCATTAATATGTAGGTACAAATCTGTGGAATTTTTGTGTTTCTCTTAGCCGCATACTTTTTTCATATCTGTCACTTAAAAATTTTTCCATAGCTTCAATTTCTTCAGAATTTATTAAAAAAAAAATGTATGCTGTCACTTATATTGTTTGAACAAAATTCAAACATGTGTTCTGGTGTTAATATTTGATTTGCGAATGTTCTCTGCATACTCGCACTGGCTACAGATCTTTTCACTGTACCCCCAATCCCATCACAAGCGCTCTTACCATGGCTTGTGGCAAAGAAATGCCACTGACATTCCAGCCCAAAATCTTCTTCATGTTTACAAATGTTAACAAAGTTGAGACGATTTTTATATTGTCCTGCGCATCCGTCAGTAAAATAATGTAATTTTTTGATATAAAGGTGGGATTTTCTAATAATAGGTATGAGTGTATTTAAAAAAGTGTAAACCATTGCAGTGTTATGTTTTGTATTTGGAGATAAAAAACAATAACTTGAATGTTTTGTTTCATTACTTTTTGGTTCCTTATAATACAGGGTGGGGCACGGGAACCAAGTGTTTTTGGAATAATCAGGAAAATGATATTTATTTTTGTAAAGAAAATATATTGGTAGAACAACATTCGTAAGAACATAGCATTTCATGTCATAATAATCATGTACCGAAAATTATATCTGGCATATGATGTCCTTGGCCGTCGACGCATTGTTGAAGGCGTTTACGAAAATTGGCCTCCACTCTTCCCAGCAGGTCTCTGTTGATTTGGATGATTTGTTGACGGATCGCTTCCTTCAATGCATCTAATGTACGGGGCTTGTCCTCGTAGACACGTGACTTGAGGTACCCCCATAGAAAGAAGTCACATGTGGACAAGTCAGGGGACCGAGGGGGCCATGCAATGTCACCAAATCTCGAAATGAGATGGTTGGGAAACAGGGGGCGAAGAACAGCCATTGACGCTCTGGCGGTGTGTGGCGTGGCCCCATCTTGCTGAAACCACAAATGTCGACGAGCAATACGCCTTCTTCGTAACTCAGGGATGAAAAAGGTGTTCACCATCTCAATGTAACGCCCAGATGTTATGGTAACGGTAACCCCATTTTGTTCGAAGAAATAGGGACCGATGACGCCAAACTTTCCCACCGCGCACCAAACTGTAACCTTAGGGCTATGCAGCGGTTTTTCATGGAGTTGTCGCGGATTTTCAGCAGCCCAATACCGACAGTTTTGATTGTTGACGGCCCCATTAAGGTGGAAATGGGCTTCATCACTCATTACCACCATCATGTTTTCATTCTGCTCATAAAGTGCAAGCATTTCCTGTGCAAAATTCAGTCGTTGGGGGCAATCGTTTACATTCAATTCCTGCACCATCGCTAACTTGTATGGGTGAAAATGTAATTCTTCATGCAAAATCCGTCTAACAGTACGATTGCTGATTCCGAGTGCAGCTGAATGTCTCCGAGCAGAGCGGCCTGGGCTTTGCAACATCGCTTGTCTGACCCTTTCAACGTTCTCTGGAGTACGCACAGTGCGTTGCGGCCCCTTCGGTTTTGTTTTCATTATTGAGCCTCCTGTTCGAAGATTGTTAACCCAACGTAAGATTGTGTCACGAGCGGGAACAGAGTCATTTCGATGAATGTTGAATCTGCGGCGAAACGCACGCTGAACTGCTGTCACTGACTCGCCACTCCTAACAAAATGATCATACGCGAACATGCGGTGTTCTAACGTCCACTGCTCCATGATGGCACCTGAAAGATAAAGGTGAGTGTTAGTTAAAGTTAAATGCTATGAACCCAGGAATGGAATCTACCTACCGCACGCCCCTCCCATTCCTAATGGCCGATTACTAGCTATTCAAAAAACACTTGATTCCCGTGCCCCACCCTGTATAACACAAAGGGATGCACTATGCATTGGGTATTTTCCCAATGAAAACCTTGGGCTGCATCCTGTACTACAAATGAGTAGTTTTCTGAAAAGTCACCAAGAACTACAGCTGTATGGCTATTTAAATTATTCTTCAAGTTTTTTAGAAATGCACTCTGATTCTTTGCTATAAAGTGATGACGTGTCAATTTGACAATTTTTGTGCTTAATGAATTTATAAAATCATCTACAGATTCTGTTTTTTCAACCATATTGCATCGATCTGTAGTAACCCAGTGTTTATATTTTATTCCCTCACATTCAGGATTGTTAACACTGAAAAGTGAGCAAAAAATTCTTAATACCTTGTTCTTTTGGACAGAGATTACATATTTGCATCATGCAATTCCTGTTGTTGACATCACACACTGCTCTCTCCATAAGAGTTGTGTATTCCAACCCTTTGACACCCAAAGCTGAGAATTGTATTTTGGCATTCTGGTGGTATGTACATACACACACAGAATGGGTACCAGCAGCTCCAGCTAAAACACAATGTCTGGGGCGAAAGCTGGCAAAACTAGAGAAGCCAATTTGGGGACTATCTGGATTATTTTTATGGAGACTAAAAGCTTCTTTCAGATTCATTAACACCAGTCTTTTCTGCACAGATTCTTTATACCCACTTTCATTTCTGATACTCAGGCAGCCTTTTGTACCTGGGCACAAACGACTAATTTCATATGATTCGAAAAATTCCTAAACAGAATCTTTAGTACCTTTAGTTATTACTTTTCCTTTTGACATGGGTTCAATTTCAGGAATAATTCCAAGTCTTTGTTTTATATTTCTGCTTTTCTTAACTAAATATTCAGTTGTCTGAAATAGATTTATAGTTTTTGATATGGTAAATGGAGATAATGTCAATATTTTGAGTTTCCTCTCATAACTGTCAGTAGAATGGAAAGCTTCAACCAGTTCATTCATGAGATGAATCATTGACCTGAAACAAATTCATGAATGTATAATAGCTATAAACAAAACATTACATGTGCATATTAAATTTTTTGGATTATAATATTGATTTCAAGTGTAACAAAATGAGCATTCTTTGAGATAGAGTCAAATTAAACCAAAAATTATTTTGTGACCAAATGAATTCCAAATGATTTAATGGGCCCATTGATCTCCAATCTTTAGGGAGTTGTGCTTCTATCATAGTTTCTACTATCAAAGGTGAATACCTACATTTTGTTTTTATGCTTCAGTTTTAGTTTAGGTATATTTCTACTTAATAATAGCGTATCATTTTAAAATTCATACCTTTGAGTTTCATGATCCAACTTTGTAGCTTTTGATGGGCTTGGGATCTCAATTTCTAAACTTGTTTCTAGCTTTCGTTTTAAAGAACGACGTGCTTTTTCTATTGTTTGAATAGCTTTTGCTTCTTTTCTTGAGGAACCCAAACCATCTGAAATTTTTGAATTAATAAATATTTGACTCCATTTGATATATATGGACAATAATAATTAATGTCAACATATTAATTTCATAAGTTTAATAAGTTTAATAAATTTAATATGTCAACATATTAATTTCATTAAGTTTTTCAGCAACTGCTGAAAAACTGTCTTGAAAGTAAATGCATTATAAATAAATAATATAAATAAAAAAATTACAAATATAAAAAGTACCTATCATTAAATACTTACGCTTCTTCACTGGAGTTACAGCAAGACTTTCTAGAACTTGAGAAACCTCTTCTTTGGCATTACTTGATATACTTGGATCATATTCATCGCTTTCTGAAATAACATTCTCAGAAGACTGATTGTGATCAGACTCTTCACTTTATGATGTTGATAGCAACTCTGGTCTCTGGGTCAATAATTTTCTACAGTTGCTACATAGTACAGTATTCCTTTGTAGTTTCATTTACATCGATCATAGAGTGATTGGCTGATGGTTCTTATATCCTTGTGTATCTTTTTCTTATGTTTTTATAAAGGATCATCACAATATCTAACCATTTTTCATTACTAAAAATACACAATTGTAAATCTCAAAAATAAGATATGATTTGACTCAAAATAAGCACATCTGTAATAAAAATAAGCATAATTAACAAACATTTGAGAGAGAGACTGCGTGAATATGAGTTATACATAGGATGTAAATATATCATTTGTAGTTCTCTATTTTAGTCTGCGTAAAAATGTCAAAATTTCAATGTACATATTTTTTCAATAATTTTTAAAATATCTTGCAACTTGATACCCACGTTTTTTATTGTTTGTATCTTTTAACAATTAATGAAGGTTTAATAAACGAAAAATTTTTTGGGGGATTTCACTGTCTAGGGGAGGTGGGGGTCAAAAATAAAAATAAAAAAGGGGGGAAAATTTTCATTATTGTTCTACACATTTGAATGTGGTATCATTTAATAGATCTCTTCATGCTGATTCTAAAAATGTATAGTTTTATAGGTCTACAACAAGATGTTTTGGAGTTATTGCCCATTAAAGTTAGGTGGTAAAGTGTGGCCCCCCCAAGATTTTGGGGGCCCATATCTCAAAAACTATGGGTCATAGAACTTTTTTGTTTAAACCAGTGAAATCAGCACCCGGAAGAACACCATATGTCAATTTTCATTAAAATCCGAGTCGGAGTGGTGACAAATTTTTTAATTTTTGGGTGATTTGTCCTGGAATGCCCCCAGATGAGAAACCTAATAAAGTCCTTAAACTCCCTATCCCTCAATATAATATTCTGTGGAGATTTTAATTTCCCATTTATAAAAATATGAAAAAGTGGGAATATATATATATACACCTGGGCAAATGAGGTACAAGAGACGAGAAACAAGCAAAAATGTTGATGGTTCTAACAAACGAATTTATGTGAAGACAAGAGATAACAGATAACACGAGAAAAAATAACTGCTTGGATCTGGTATTCACGAACACCACCAACTTAATCGATGATAAACAAATAACCCAACTGTTATCTCAGCCCACAACATAATCGAGATATCAACTAATTAACACAAGAGATAACAGATAACATTAGAAAAAATAACTGCCTTGATGTGGTATTCACGAACAACTTCATCGATAACACTGGTATGCATCAATTTTGCTGTCAAGGGTTTTGTAAGTGATTCTTATAGAGTTTTTCCTGCTGATTTCGAATCTGCAATCCGTTTTTCTCAATCAGCTCAGGTTATCCGGCTATGGCCTCATAAGTAAAATAGAATTTTTCGTGATTTTGTCAAAGCGGAATTGGAACAGTAACATCTATCATCACTTGTTTCACTTGCATAATTCTTTTTTTACTTTTCAGGCATATAGATAAAATATTTCATAATGAATAGAGCGTTTAAAAATGATCCCAATAGATTCTGCTACATATGTGGGACGGTTACCATGCCAAATAATCAGTCCCAAATCACTAAATTTGTGAAGACAATGTATAGAGTATACTTTGGAATTAAGCTAGGGGACCAGGACAAAAATTTCGCCCCTCATATGTGCTGCAAGACGTGCATTGAAAATTTGAGAAGATGGAGCAAAGGCAGAGCGAAATCTTTGCCTTTTGGAATTCCCATGATTTGGAGAGAAGGAAAGGATCACGTGACAGATTGCTATTTCTGCATGACAAACCTCCAAGGTGGGCTTATAAATTTATTTTTCTTAAATATTTTGAAATCCTCGTATGAAACTTGACATAATATTCATCATAATGTAATATTCACCATATATAGCATAATATTCACCATAATGGTAATCATACATTTACATATTGTTATAGAAAATACATTTACACATACATATTGTTATACAAGTTACATTTACATATACAATGATTGTATATTTTCTTTCTTTTTCATTCATATTGTCCCCGAAGGGACAATATGAATGAAAAAGAAAGAAAATATACAGACTCCATCGACCTATTTCATATCTTACAGACCGCAGCCTTCCCTCACGAGCCGCCACTGTCTGAATGCTTCTTCTATTTCATATGCAAGTTTTATATCCATGTTTCTGTGTTTCTATTTTCAGGAGTTAACAAGAAGAATAAACACATTGTTGTATACCCTGACATTCCTTCTGCTATGAGACCTGTACCCCATGGTCCTGGAATTCCAATACCCGACCCACCTCAAACCCTGGACTTCGATGATTCTGATGATGAATCAATGACCAATGCCAATGACCAGTCCCAGTCGTATATACCTCAAAATACCGCTTCAAATGAGCCGAGGCCTCTCAACCAGGCCAAACTTAATGATCTTACCAGGGATTTAGGACTTTCCAAATTAGCTGCCGAGATCTTGGGCTCACGACTTCGAGAGGACAACTTGCTGGCTCCGGGAACAACATTCTCCTGGTATAGGAAACGAGAGGAAGAATTCCGCAAGTTTTTTGCAGTGCACGAAAATACCTCTTCCTTAGTGTACTGCTGCAATGTTGAGGGGCTAATCGAATCCTTGGGCCTGCCATATAACGCATCAGAATGGAGGCTATTTATAGACTCGTCTAAACGAAGTTTGAAAGCAGTACTTCTCAACATTGGGAATAGGGTTGCATCAGTCCCAGTAGCACATTCCGTACAACTTACTGAGAGCTACGATAACATGAAAATTTTACTGGATGCTCTCGTATACGACCAACATAACTGGAGGATCTGTGGAGATTTGAAGGTAATACTAATATCATAAGTAAACTATTGCTATTGACTATGTTGTTTTTCCAAAGGTTATTTGAGAGCGTATAAGAACACTTAACTTCCCACAGAAGTGATACAGTCCAATGCATAGATTTTTTTATCTGATAGAACAAATTCTCTAAATTCTTTAAATATTTTCATTTTTTTTTCAGATTGTGGCATTTGTATTGGGAATGCAAGGGGGATACACGAAATACCCATGTTTCCTCTGCAAATGGGATAGCCGAGCGGATGAGAAGCACTATGCACACCGTGAATGGGCATCCAGAGAGAATTTTGAACCTGGGTCGCATAATGTCGTTTCAGTGCCCCTTGTACCACCAACAAAAGTTTTGCTCCCACCACTTCATATTAAGCTGGGCTTGATGAAAAATTTCATCAAATCAATGAATAAGGAGGGTTCAACATTCCGATATCTCGAGAGTAAATTTCCTCATATATCTGATGCTAAACTAAATGCTGGGATTTTTGATGGTCCTCAAATTCGAACTTTGATCAAGGATACTCAGTTCGAAAACGCAATGACTCCAACTGAGAAGAATGCCTGGCAGGCATTCAAATCAGTTGTCACTGATTTTCTTGGCAAGCGTAGAAGTCCAGAATACGAGTCCGTTGTCGAAAACTTGATGGAAGCTTTCAAAGCTCATGGGTCGCGCATGTCCATAAAAATGCACTTTTTGTGGTCCCACTTGGACTATTTTCCTGAAAATTGCGGGGATTATAGTGAGGAACAGGGTGAACGATTTCACCAAGATATCAAAATAATGGAAGAGAGGTACCAGGGAAACTGGGATATCAATATGCTGGCAGACTATTGCTGGTGTTTGAAGCGAGACGTGTCCGAAGAAAAACACAGACGGAAAGCCAAAAAAACTTCATTCCTTCCTCAATAAACTTTTTTCCATATTCATTTTATGAATAAAAGTATTTATTCACACAATGTTTTCATTTTTCACGAGTGTTCTTATAATATTACTCGTATCTACAGTGTTTAAGCTAAAAAAATCAATAAATTTGGGGATAAAATTGGACTTATAATAAATGGCCAATAGAGAAAAAACCTGACCTGATTGAGGAAAGCCAATGTCATTTTCGAATTCAGCATGGTCGAATTATATAATATGAGTTGAAAAAACCCTCACAGCAGACAAAAAAATTTCATATGCATACCAGTGTAATATACAAATAACCCCAACTATTATCTCAGACCACAACATAATCACGATATCAACTAATATGGTGACAGCCTTAAAAGAAAATATTCATACTGAAGAAACAAATTTGTGATTTTTAACCTAAACTCCAAGACTATAACTTGGGAAGAAATCAGATCCCACATGGCCCAAATAGAGTGGAAAACCATTTTAAAAGCTAAAACAACCAAAGGAATGTTAACAACCTTGGAAGAAAAGACGCCAGAAATTTTA
>JAJOZX010003565.1:372500-457500 GCA_023014485.1 Bathynomus jamesi | reverse complement strand
CAGAATCACTACCACTACTAGAATCACTACCACTCCCAGAATCACTACCACTCCCAGAATCACTACCACTACAAGAATCACTACCACTCCCAGAACCACTACCACTACTAGAATCACTACCACTCCCAGAATCACTACCACTACTAGAATCTCTACCACTACTAGAATCACTACCACTCCCAGAATCACTACCACTACTAGAATCACTACAACTCCCAGAATCACTACCACTACTAGAATCACTACCACTCCCAGAATCACTACCACTCTAGAATCACTACCACTCCCAGAATCACTACCACTCCCAGAATCACTACCACTCCCAGAATCACTACCACTACTAGAATCACTACCACTCCCAGAATCACTACCACTACTAGAATCACTACCACTCCCAGAATCACTACCACTACTAGAATCACTACCACTCCCAGAATCACTGCCACTACTAGAATCACTACCACTCCCAGAATCACTACCACTACTAGAATCACTACCACTCCCAGAATCACTACCACTACTAGATCACTACCACTCCCAGAATCACTACCACTACTAGAATCACTACCACTCCAGAATCATACCACTCCCAGGATCACTACCATTACTAGAATCACTACCACTCCCAGAATCACTACCACTACTAGAATCACTACCACTCCCAGAATCACTACCACTACTAGAATCACTACCACTCCCAGAATCACTACCACTACTAGAATCACTACCACTACTAGAATCACTACCACTCCCAGAATCACTACCACTCCCAGAATCACTACCACTCCCAGAATCACTACCACTACTAGAATCACTACCACTCCCAGAATCACTACCACTACTAGACTACTAAATCACTACCACCCCAGAATCACTACCACTACTGAATCACTACCACTCCCAGAATCACTACCACTCCCAGAATCACTACCACTACTAGAATCACTACCACTCCCAGAATCACTACTAGAATCACTACAACTCCCAGAATCACTACCACTACTAGAATCACTACCACTCCCAGAATCACTACCACTCCCAGAATCACTACCACTACTAGAATCACTACCACTCCCAGAATCACTACTACCACTACTAGAATCACTACCACTCCCAGAATCACTACCACTACTAGAATCACTACCACTACTAGAATCACTACCACTCCCAGAATCACTACCACTACTAGAATCACTACCACTAGTAGAATCACTACCACTACTAGAATCACTGCCACTCCCAGAATCACTACCACTACCACTCCCAGAATCACTACCACTCCCAGAATCACTACCACTACTAGAATCACTACCACTCCCAGAATCACTACCACTACTAGAATCACCACCATTAGGTTGATTTTGTTTTTAATCTTTGTATTTTGTATCAACAGTCAAACCATTGAAAGAGATGATATTAGTCGTCAAAAATCCTTAAATATCAAATATAATGTTTCATTTCAGACTTTTTATTGCGCCATTTTGTAGGATTTTAGGCCTAGGGTCATACAGATCCCATGGTACCAAAAACGTAAATTGAAGGTTCCTGACGCGAGTTAATCCTGGATCGTAATCACTCAAATTTTACTAAATTATTACAAATATAAAAATTTATGTATAACGCGGTTATTTTTAGTTTTAACTTTGTTAAACTCGGCTATTTTTATTGCCTTTAAAGTTATTTCCTTTCCTGCTCTGCCTCATATATATATATATATATATATATATATATATATATATATAATATATATATATATATATTTTATATATTTAGTGTTGCAAAAATACGGGGTCTTCGTTAGTTTTTTTGTAATGGGGGCGAAAGTGGGGTTTTTGGGTCTATGACATGGAAAATCAGTTCACAAAAAGTAAATATATACGAGTAGTTTCAATAACATTAGCAATTTTGTAAAATGCAAAAAAAAAAAAAAAAATTCTATATATATAGTTTAAATATATAATATATACATATTAATTTTTAATTAAACGTAGACCTGTAGGATAATATAGGTTTTGTCCCCCCCCCCCCCCCTAACTTTTGATCTAAGTTAGCTTACGTGAAAGAAAATATTTAGTTCTTGAACTAATCTATGATAAGTAAATCTTTAATTACATTAGTCCTATTAGTATGCTGGAAAGTATTACTGATTCAGTACTAATACTGCAGTGATAGATACTTTAACCCTTTAAGGACTAAAGGTACAATTGGTAACGTTTCAAATACACGCATTCATAACTTAACGCTACAAAAAACTCAGGGCTTAAAGGGTTAATGAGACATCTAGTTATTTTTTACTTTAATTATTGCATATATTGTTTTCCTTTAATGTTAAGTATATACTTCATATACATAAGGTAGATGTGAAAATGCTTCTTTGATTTTCCTATTACTCGAAAGGACTCGAAAGGACTGGTATTTAGATATCATTGTTATATTCTATCGAAAAAATATGCTTTGGAAGACTAAATTTAAGACATTACCTACAGGATAGCAGCACAGAAATTCATCGCAGGATTTATCATCATTATAGTTGTCCCCCCTAACTTTTGAAAGCTAGTTACGCTCTTGATTAAAACTAAAAAGCATCTGGCGGAGCTCACATTGACGTAATTGATTACCGAGGAAAGAATATTTGTCGAAATGGTTATATTTTGCACTCAAAATGATCAATAAATATTTTTAAACTTATTATAAACTTTTTACTCGGTTTGATTTTTTATATTTTCGTTTTAATTATAACTAGTTGGGATTTATGGGCTACCCTGAAGGGTATCTAATATTTAAAACTTTCTTCTGCATTTTTAATAGTTATTGTAGGAGCAATCAGGTACAGAAAAATATGCCATCGGTAAAATCCCAGCAATACTATGATAGGCTGTATTAAAGTACTTATTCTTACGTAATTAATAAATGCCTGTAGCGAAATTAATTGTATATTGTACTGTACATACACAAAACGTGCAACAGTAATCACTGTACTTAACATTTCACTATCAGAAGTACTAATTTGTAGTGATGCACCAGAGGTCGGAGGGCCGGAACCTCCGGCTTAGTGTTTTTTCCTCCGGCCGGAGGTTCCGGCCAATTGATTTATTACAGTATTTATATATATATATGTGTGTGTGTGTGTGGTCCATCGTCTCATATCGTCTCATCTATTTAGGGTTTATATATTATAGTCCTGCTATTTTAAATTATTAAGTCTTTAATAACTTAAACTTTATAAAAGTCGACTTTCTATGCTTTGTGTGTGCTAATTTCTCTAAAAATTCCCATTGAACAGAATATCTTCAGGTTATGAAACTTGTGATGTCTTGCTGAATGCTGAGTAAAGTAGCCTATATCAAATCAATTATTAATACAATCACTGATCACTCATAAAATAAATTATTATTACAGTCATCTGAGAACTGAAATATTAATACAATCACTGATCACTCATAAAATAAATTATCATATTATTACAGTCACTGAGAACTGAAATATTAATACAATTACTGATCACTCATAAAATAAATTATTATTACAGTCATCTGAGAACTGAAATATTCGGATAGGTGCAGAAATGAGGTTTTATAGTTTTATAGAATTAAAACTAAAAGTTGTCAGAATTGAGTTTGGTGTACTTGGCACCTCCGGCCAGAGGCCGGAGTTTAGTGGACCTCCGGCCGGAGCAGGAGGTTTTCTAAAATGGCCGGAACTCCTGCTCGACCGGAGCCGGAGCATCACTACTAATTTGTTTTAGTAGTACGAGATAATTAAAGAACAGGGTGTACAAGAAACGATGTTTCAAAAATACTTTGTCATATTTTTCTTATTAATTAATATATATATATATATATATATATATATATATATATATATTTATATTTCTTTGTTACATTAACAAACTGTTGTAATATAGAACACTTCTTATGATGCCCATCATTCGTAGCTACAGTGTGTATTCGACGCTCAACCTTCATTAGAGCATTATCAAGATGTTTTGCGGAATGGATCCCAGAACCTCCGCTTTCTTTGACGGAGTTTTGCTATATACCTGCGTTTGTCACGATACCCAAGTATTTTAACGTAACCCCATACATAAAAGTCCAAAGGGGTTAAGTAGAGTGATCGAGGTGGCCATGGTGCGGTCCATTTCGGTCATAGATGAAAATTTTATACCTTTGGGTCCCGTATTACTTGTCAAAACAGGTTAAAGAAAAGATTCGTCTCAGAATTAGGTTCCAAATTACGGACCGCATAGACACTAACCGGGAAGTTACTGGCTTTCTTTTTTACCCTTAACACTGTAGTATATACCACAAAAACTACATCAAAAGGGGAACCCATTCGGTCAATGTTGCGAACCCTTTATTGCTTGGGACGTTGAAGTTACAAATACACCATTTAGGCCGGCCGCACACAGGATCGTCTAGCGACTTAGGCTTAAGGAATTCTTCAAAGTTCGCTAGCGACCGTAACTCCATGGGTAACGCTGCTTCCATATAAGCGAAATGAAAACACTGAGATCGGGGGTTCGACTCCCGATAATGCTGTGTAGTAATGCTTAGTTAAGAATATTAAATTTTGTTTAATTAAATAAGATAATGTTTAATGTAAATCATTTACTAATAATTATGAAACTAATTGTTTAAAATGGGTAGGGTTGGTAATACTGAATAGGCTTTGAGTGGACTATACCTATAACGGTTTTTCAGTCTTGAGGCAGAACGCGTTACGCGTAGTTGGGCAAAATGTAACGTAGAATAAATAAGTTGTGTGTGTCCCTCTCCGACCTAAATATATTTAGTAATATTTCATACTCGCATATCCCCTAATTAACTAAACCACTTTCGAAATTAATAAAACGTAATAAGTGTTAATGAGTGTTAATATACCTTCCCCCCCCCTTCGTTTTGTAACGGTCTTTTAGAGTCAGAACTCGGCGTCGCTACCGGAAACTATATAAAGAGCAATAGAGATATAGTAAAGTAGGAAGAAGCGTAAATTAATAATGAAGGAAAAGATATAATAAAAACCGTTCACTACAGCTGGTAATAATAATAGAGGAGTTAGCGCAATGTGGGACGCAATGTGGGGGCGGTATGCCAGTTTCTCGTCCCCTAACTGATCTTTACGTTTCGAAATTAATTTCTGTCGTAAAAAGCGAAATTTTTAAAAATCTTTTAACCGCATTGTATGCAAATCCTCCCTAATTCTATCGTTTCATCAATATGTAACGGAGAATGAGATTATGAGTGCCAACATCAACGTTGGTGAAGCATTCAAGTGGAAATATCTAAATGGTGTTTTAGCAACTTTAACGTTCCGGGTAATAAATGGTTCTTAACATAAACTGTATAGGTTCCATTTTTGGTATGTACAGTCAAGGGTTAGGGATCAAAAAGAAAGCCAGTATGTTCCCGGTTAGTGTCTATACGGTTCTCAATTTGGAACCTAATTCTGAGAGGAACCTATCCTAAACCTACAGTATTTTCGCGTGTAAGATGGAACAAAACGGTTTGAAATTTTCATGTCAAACGCAACTTTACTGTTAACAATGTCTGTTTCCTCAATTTATCATCATCTTTAGCTAACAATTGAGACCATTGTAAGAGAATTATCTTATGATTTGTGAAGAGTTTTAGGTAAAGTAATATCTCTCTCTCTCTCATATACTGTACATATATATGTATATGTATATATATATATATATATATATATATATATATATAATATATATATATATTTACTGCAAACAACACACAGTATAATTAATGTAAAGAACGACGCTTGTGTAGAAAAACGTTCCGCACAAGATGAGGAGGAAGAACGAACAAATGAAAAATGAGGTTACCACCCGTGAATCGAACCCGGGATCTTCCGATTGCCGGTCAGATATGCTATCCACTACACCATGGGCCTCGATTAATCAAATGTCGTAATTCTCCTACATACGAGCAGAAACCAATGCCCTGAGGGGGCACCTTCGCATGCCGTACCTATATATACATTTTAACTGCAAACAACACACAGTATAATTAACGTAAAGAACGACGCTTGTGTAGAAGAACGTTCCGCACAAGATGTGCGGAACCGGCAATCGGAAGATCCCAGGTTCGATTCCGGGTGGTAACCTCATTTTTCATTTGTTCGTTCTTCCTCCTCATCTTGTGCGGAACGTTCTTCTACACAAGCGTCGTTCTTTACATATATATATATTTTAAAGATTAAATCTAGGAGAGAGAGAGAGAGAGAGAGAGAGAAGAGGAGAGAGAGAGAGAGAGAGAGAGAGAGAGAATTTAAAGCCTCCATTGTTCAACAGTTAATCAATAAGATCCAGTATAATAATAATGACGCTCGAATTAGCCTCTCTTAATAATAATAACACCCCAAGCCGTTATCACACGCAATGCAGTGTCTGTTAAAAACTTTGTTTGGTATTCGTTCTGACAGGATAATACCAAACGTAATCTCTGAAATCCTCTCGAAATACCCTTCAGAGATAATTGGTATAATAATGAAAAGATTACATCTTTATTACCATTTAACAATTATTTTAAACAATTTCTTCGCCATCTTTCGTAGTTGAATGGGTAACGCAATTTCTATGTCATCGAAGTGAGGGTACTGAGGTCGGGGGTTTGACCCCTGATGATGCTGTTTCTTAATAGTATAGGAATTAGTGTAATGGGTTGCGTTCGTCTGGCTTAAGCGCTGTGCCAGGTTATGGCTCTCTTGATTCATTATTGTTATACATTTACCTAAACAAGTTAATACATCCATCATAAATAGGGTAACGCAGTGGCTAGTGTCGTAACACCGCTTCCCGTCGATTAGCGAAGTTGAGCGATATTGAGTGTTGTTGGATGGGAGACCGTTTTCCGCGTTCAGATTTTGTAGCGATCGGTGGTTAAAATTCCACGTAAAGCTGTAGGTCCCCTCCCTCATATGACCTTAGATGTTGCGGAGTTGGTTAAACAATCCCATTATTACATTACATTTCTATCAAACAATTCGCTCAACCCTTTAATGACTTTGGTCCACATAAATGGACAATTTTACGCCTATCACATTTGTTACATATTAATCTGACATCTGATTGGTTGACTTTATTATATTGACTTGTTCACACACATATATGAACAAATGCTCCATTGAGACACTAGAGGGGAGTATTTTTTCTCACTGGAATTATCAAACAGTTCCCAGAATGCCCGATCTTCACACGTGTGTACACTTTGAAACAATACTTCAAAATATAAAGTCAAATCAAAATCAAAATTTGGTGAAGAGGAGGTTTAAATCAGTTCATTTACATTAAGAACTTGCCAATTCGAAACTAGAAAGGAGATACCTCTCGATCTTGGCCCCTCCTTCCTGCATAAAAAAACCTCAGTCACGAAAGGGTTAATAATTATTTACTACAGAGTAAAACATGTAAACATACTTCCATACACTGTGGGGTGCTACTGTAGTATGCGGTCTACCTACGATTCGGCGGTCTACCTTTTAATTATAGCTTCTTATCTTGTTTACTAATTGTTTGTTTACAATTAGTTGTCAATCGCCCTTGACAATTGGTTAGGTTTAGTCATGATATTTTCGTTAGTTTTAACGAAAATATCATGATTAAACCTACCAATCGTAGGTAGACCGCATACTACAGTAGCACCCACTGTGGGGCCAAAACAGTAACGTAATTAGGGGCTCCTAATATTGAATGTATGAGTTCCCGTTTTGGCATATTGGTTCAAGGGTCAAAAAGGGGTCTTCTCGGCTTCAATCCCTGCCGATTTTTAATAAAAAGATACAAATTTTTACATAATTTTATGCGCAGAATTCAATTTTGGCCTTTCTTGAATACGGAAATTAACCGAAATTAAGACATATAAACCATAACCTTACTAAAATAGACGGTAAATTATACCCACCTGTAGCCAAAATGAACGCAATATCTTCCACAAAAATTGTATGATATCTTGTTTTGAAAATATACATACCATTTTCTTTATTAAAACCGACGCAGACATAGACGATAACAATTATTTAATTAAGAGAGGCGAGTTCTATCCTAACCTAACCTAAATTAATCTAACCTAACCCAACTAATAATATGCATCCTTTCAGGGTATTGTTTACTTTCGAAACGAGATATCGTATGATTTTTGTGGATGATATTGCGTTCATTTAGCTATAGGTGGGTGTAATTTAATTTCGATTTTAATTGGGTTACGGTTTATATATCTTACTTTTGGTTAATTTCTGCATTTAAGAAAGGCCAAAATTGAATTCTGCGCATAAAATTACTTCTACAAAAGATCTTTTTATTAAAAATCAACAGTGAATGAAACCGAGAAGATCCAAAAAGAGAGGCAGTAAGTGACCCGGTTAGTGTCAATGCGGTCCTCAAATGGAACCTAATTCTGAGAGGAACCTTTCTTAGCCTAACCTAACATGTGATACGAAACAAAACGGTTTTAAATTCTCATATCATAAGGAAAGTTACTGCTTACAATGTAGATAGACCTTTTTCACTATAAAGTACAAGGCAGAGCGCAATAACAAAGATTTCAAGCTTTTTATGGAAAACTTCAGTAAAAAATAACAAAATTTGCTTAAAAATAAATTTATAAAGATAAAAATGATAATTAGTGAGTTGGTCCAGAAACTATCGCAACGCTCAGGCCATTAATGCGGCCCACTGCTTTAACTCCTCTATAATTATTACCAGCAGCATGAGAAATCGAACCCCCTATCCCTCAGTATCTTCACTAAGCTTACGGGGAAAAGGTATTACCCACTCAGCTTCGCGCGCTAGTTTATAAAGGAGATACTTAAAAATATATATAAAAACAAAATTAGTCCCCGTTATTTTACTAAATTAATACTGGAGAGAGATACAATGTCCGTGTAATGAATTAGCTTTAATAGAAAAGACTATTTCCACTTCCATTAATAAAATAACATGGATGAACTTCACAAGAATTAATAAATGCTTCTTTCAGTTCCGTTGAAGAACGGTTGCCTGCACCGAAATGATAAGAAGAAAAAGTCGTGAAGTTGCGATTAATAGAAAATGGAAGGAAATGAGAAGAAAACGGTCCAATAAAGGGATACTATAATAATTTTATGAACGAGAATTAAATTAACAATTATATATATACAGGGTGTCTCATAAGTCCAGTTTCATAGGGAAAATTTATTTTAAATTAAATTTACGAAAGTAATACATTAGAACTAAAACAAATGTGAGGAAAAGGCCTCCGGAGGCCTTTTCCTCACGAGTGCAACTCGCTTCCATATTAACCATTGACCGTTATTCTACCTGCAACAAAAAAAAAGGTCTCAAAACAAGACATCGATTTGAACAGTTGTTTTAGTTCTAATGTTTAGTTTTAAATTATATAATATTAAATATATATACACATTAATATATATATATATATATATATATATATATATATATAACCTTTACAGGAATATAACTTTGTTGAAATTTAATAAATTAAATTAATTAGGACTAGGATTAATTACATATCCCCCCTCATCAGTGAGGATCGGGTAAAATCTTATTTCCTCGTTTCCCCGTAAAGGGGTTGGGGAGTTTGGATGGGGTTCCATCTCCAGGAATCTCTCTCCTTATTAAGTATCGCCTGCAGTAACTGTTTGAACAGCACAGCGTGCCATCGGAGGGGTAAATTTAATTTGAAGAGGGTGTTCTAGATTTGTCCGGACACGCATTTTCAGTCATCCGACGCGTGTGAGACAAAGAAAGAAAGAAAATAGCGATGTCGAACAGAAAGGAATAATATAAAGTGCAGCTGCGCAAAGAAGGAGAGGGAATAGCTACTCTCTTTCAAGCACAAAGTCTCGTATGACGTGAGAAATTAAACTTTTTGTGCTGTGAAATTTAAAGATAGTCAAATCACAAACTAATTTTAAGATTTTTTTTTATGCATGAAGGAGAGGGTAACGGCGAACGCCCGCGGAAACGACCCCCCCCCCCCCACACACACACTTTCCAATGGAGAAGAAGAAAGTCAAAATCAAGGTCCAAAGATTTGAGAAGTCTGAACTTTCTGCGTTTGAAAGATTGGAGGTCATAGACATGGGGAAAGATAGATTAAGGAAAGTTGTTCCAGAGTTGACCGGTTGAGTATATTAAAGATTGGGAATACCGATTAACCCTTGCGTTAGAGAGTTGGACAAAAAAGGAATGAGAATGTGTCGAAAGTCTGGTATTGCATATGCTCCTTAAAGGAGGCATACAGTTAGAGAGTTCAGAAGAGCAGTGTTCGTTATAATAATGACAGTATTTAAAGATAGAGTGAGGCAACATTGTGGCGAAGAGAGAGACTGAAGAGAGTCAGAAAGTGTCGGGGAATTGATGAGACGAAAAGCCTTTGATTCCAACTGGTCAAGTAGAGTTGTGTGGGTTGAGCCACTCCACACATGAGCGTACTCCATACAGGGGCGGACAAGACCCTTGTACAGAGAGAACAACTGGGGAGGGGGGCGAAGAAACTGAGCAGCCGATAGAGCACACCTAACCTTTTACAAGCTGTTTTAGAAAGAGAGTATATGTGATCTTTCTGGGAAAGATCACGAGAAAAAGAAACACTAAGAATGTTAAGAGAAGAGAAAGGACTGAGTTGTGTATTGTTGAAGATAAAGGGATAGTCGTGTGAGAGATTGTGACGACTAGACCTGAAGAAACTGAGTTTTTGAGGTACTAAAAGCGACAAGGTTTTCTCTGCATGCACCAATCAGAGATAGTAGAAAGATCAGAGGTCAGGTCACCATAGCCGTCTCACCGGTATCATGGAGTGACTGTTGAGAAGGATGCTTTGTGAAGCGGGTGAAGAAGTGAAGAGTGGATTCATCTGCATACGAGTGGAAAAGAACAACGGCCATTTACAACCGCAGCTATAGATCATCCACAAAGGAAATTAGAGATGAAGAGACAGCAGAGAGAAGAATAAAAACCGAAGGAGGGCAGTTTGGAAACTAAGGATTTGTGCCAGACTCTATCAAAAGATTTCAATATTCCTGGAGCAATAGCAAAGGTTTCACCGAAATGCTGAAAAGAGGATGACCAGAAGTCAGAGATATGCCAGAAGGTCGCCAGTAGAGCGTCCCTTGTGCGACCCACATTGGTTGCAAGAAGAGAGGTGGTTAAGAATCTTCCTATTCAGGATAGATTCAAAAACTTCAGAAAGGTAATAAATCCAATCAATTGGACGATAGATGGAGGGGTGAGAGCGGTCACCCTTCTTTGGACAGGCAGAACGAAAGCGAACTTGCAGCAGGAAGGAAATGTACCACATGAAAGATACAGAGAAAGGATTTGCCTTGGCAGGGTGTCAGCACAGAAGCAATTTTTGAGAATAACATGAGTGACACCATCGTGACCGTACGCCTTCCTGGAGTTGAGCCTAGATGGGGCAGATAAACATCTTTGGAAGGGATTCAAATTTCAGACAATTAACCCTTTCACTGTGTAGAGTCATTTTACAAGATTTGTGAATATGCTTTTAACAATAATTTACCATATAATTATTCACATGCGCCTTACTTATCACAGGTGATGCTCATATGGAAGCACGTTTCAGTTTCATATGCTGGAATAACAGAACCAATTCCCGTTGTAGCGTTCACAACCGATACTCAAGCGCTTGAGTCTTATCTTGTGCATCGTATGTGATCTACAGAAGCTAAGGCTAACAAAGACCCTAAGATCCACTCTAAGGACAGGCAAAGGGTTAAGTTAGAGGGAGGTGGAGATGGAGAAACAGCACCGGAATCGTCCAGGGTTGAGTTGGAGGCGAAAGTTTGAGCGAACAGTTCAGCTTTATCAAAAGACACAGCAACTGAGCCGTCAGAATGGGAAAGAGGAGGGAAAGACGTAGTAGTAAAGTTATTGGAGACGTTCTTCGGTAGGTGCCAAAAAGGGCGAGAATAGATAGAGTAGATAGGTTTTCACATTTTTGTCGGATGAAGGAATTTTTGGCGAGTCGAAGAACAGATTTTGCAAGATTCCGGGCAGAAATATAAGCTAGGCGAGAGTTAGGAGTTGGATGGCGACGGGACCTTCTGAAAGACTCCTCTCCGTTGCCGACAGCATTAAAACAAGCAAAATTAATTATACGCCTCCATGCCTGAGAGAATCACCTCCGTGATGCGCCCAGCATACTCGGAGGGTCCCCGGCCACGGAAGCAGTAATCATTCCATGGGAATCACAGAAGTATTGCCAGAGCTGGCAATAAATACATTGAATGTATTTAAATATTAAATACATGGGAGAAATGTATTTAAATACTAAATACTAAATACATTTTACCAATGTATTTAGATACTAAATACAAAATACATCAATTGTATTTAAATACATTTTAAATACATACAAATTTTAACATATGCATTCACTAATTCACTAAGCCATGACACGCACACGATAAAGAAATCAACCGCTTTCGACTAAGAGTGGCACACAACTAATTGAACTGACACGTTGAAACATGAACCATGCTGTACTACACTGTCGACGTGTCGTACTGTGCTAGTACAGAACGTGTATTAAACCAGTAAAAGTATTTACATTTTTATATTTTGAGTATTTAAATACATTGTATTTAAATACTCATTAAAGTATTTAAATACTATATTTAAATACATGAAAAACAATGTATTTCTAAATACAGTTCTAAATACACAAATGTATTTAAATACGTATTTAAATACTGCCCAGCTCTGAGTATTGCCTAAGGGCCTCCCAATCAGCGGTGCCAAAGTGGCAAAGTCGTCTCCTCTGGGGAAGATCCAAAGACCGAACTGTGGTCGGAGGAGCACCAACGCAGAAAAAAGTTAGGGTAAAAAGAAGAATGAGTGGTGAGAAATAAATCCAGAATGTTGGGCCTATCTCGAAGAGGATCGGAGATACGAGTAAGCAGTGGTGGGCACGCGCAACGATTTTTGTAGCGCCGCAACCGCAACCGCAACTCTGCTGAAATAGTTTGCGCCGCAAGCGCAAGCGCAACCCTTTTCAAAAAGTTGCGCCGCAAGCGCAAGCGCAACCAAAAATGTTGCGCCGCAACTTTTTGCGGCGCAACTGCCCACCTTTGCATTTAACGTATATCTGCAGTGGTGGGCACGCGCAACGATTTTTGTAGCGCCGCAGCCGCAACCGCAACTCTGCTGAAATAGTTGCGCCGCACGCGCAAGCGCAACCCTTTTCAAAAAGTTGCGCCGCAAGCGCAACCCTTTTCAAAAAGTTGCGCCGCAAGCGCAAGCGCAACCAAAAATGTTGCGCCGCAAGTTGCGCCGCAACCTTTTGCGGCGCAACTGCCCACCTTTGCGAGTAAGGTGGTGTACAATCTGCTGTAGGTCATTCAGGATAGAAAAATTGTACTCATAAGCTATTTCACCAGGGATGTCAGTGAAATGGGAGGAAAGCCAAAGGTGGTAGTGATAAACACTGAAATTGCCTGAAATGGAGCTTTCAGTGAAATGAGAATGGGATAGAATGTATTCCACTTTGGAGGTGAGGTAGTAAAAAAAAATTTGGATAGTCAGTAGTATCTGGAGAAAGGTAGACAACGCGGATGTATTTAGTTTGAGATTGGTATGTAAGCCGTAGCCAAAGGGTGCAGAATTCGGAGGATTTAAGTTCGGGAATACAAGAGTAAGCGAGGTCGTTGCGTACAAAGACGCCATAAAGATAAGATTAATATACCTAGCAATAAGACCTAGGTTGAAACTCGTGACCCGACATTTCAGCGCAGGACAATTCAGCGCAAGACAATTCAGCGCGAAAATACCAACAAAGAAGAAAGAACAAATCCAGAGGGAAGAGAGGCTTGCAACTGTTAGGTTAGGTTAGGTTAGGTTTCTAGTTTTTGAAATAAAATCTTAATTTTAACAATTCTAACAAATTTTGTTTTTTTAAATAAAATTTTAATAATTATACTCCTTTGAATTTTATCTCCGATTTGTCACTCCTTCGTTATGTCACTCCTTCGTTACGGTATTTATGTCACCCTTTGTTATGTCACTCCTTTGAAATGTCACTCCTTTGAAATGTCACTCCTTCGATACAGACCCAATTTAGCATATATATAAATATACAAATTTTTCTCTTTTTTATTTATTGCGATTTATTTTTATTATTTTTAACTAAACTTTTAACTGTACTGACTTGCGCTGAATTGTCTTGCGCTGAATTGTCTTTGCGCTGAATTGTCGGCGCTGAATTGTCGGTGCTCCGTTGAAACTACATTAGACTTAACAGCTTCAATGCCTACCTATATTACTCACTAACTAGTCCTATTTAGTATACCAAGATGTAATTACGATCATACTGTAATTTGGTCGATTCCATTCTCATCGCCAAAAAATGTTGTGTACTTTGAAGATAATCAAAACACAAGTTAATTTTGGGTTACTTTAACTACTGGGCTAAGATAAATTCATCTAGTTTCTGTAGCTGAGAAGGGCATTGTGGCTCGTGATTGGTGAATACATTAAGAAGAGAAACAAATGTATTTTTACGTCAGAATACATTATAAAAACACCAATTAGGGACTTCCATCTGAATACTACCAACTTTCCTGTTTACAGTGTACGTGAAACGTTACTCTTAATAAAAGACGAGTGATATGAACGTAAGAGAAAATACAGGGTGTACAGAAATTAATATCGGGGTTTTGAGCGGTATAACCTTAATTAAAACTCCGCTATTATTTTGTGAACACCCTCTATGAATATGGATTAGGGACAGGTATAATGTACGTACGTTAACGTTAAGTTACATATAATGTAAGTGAAAGTGACTGTAATGACGTAATGAGAAACGTACAGAAAGAGAAGAATTAGCTCTGGAGTCAGATAAATGAGAGGACCGGAATGAAGTATGGGAAATTTGCTAGGAATTTAATAGTAGTAGTTTGAAGGGAAATTGGAGAAGGGGTATACTCGGACCCTGCAGGAAAGCCGAGGGGAATGGTGGTCTAGGAGTGATTGATAATGGAGGATCAATAAAAAGTTATGTGCAAAAGGTATGTGTGTGTGTGTGTGTGTGTGTGTGTGTGTGTTGGATTGCTTAACTTCCCTCGTAAGAGCAAAGTTCATGTAACGGAGGAGACTTACAGCATTGTATATCTGGAGAGAGAGGACTACTACCCAGTCCCAATGTCGCTTAACTTCGCTGATCTGAAGGGAAGTGGGGTTACGACATGGCCATGGCATAGCCCATGTGCAGAGCAGAGAGAGAGAGAGAGAGAGAGAGAGAGAGAGAGAGAGAGAGAGAATTAGTAATTAAAGATATGCTAAAAGAGATGTTTGTGGATTCAATGTTGTTCGTGCATTCGTAGATGAGGAAGATAAACGAGAAAAGAACGTGGATGCAGTGGATTTGGGTGGTGTGCGCGTGATATATATATATATATATCACACACGCGCACACCACCCAAATCCACTGCATTCACGTTCTCTTCTCGTTTATCTTCCTCATCTACGAATGCACGAACAACATTGAATCCACAAACGCTACGCCATGGCCAAGTCGCAACCCCACTTCCATTCAGATCAACGAAGTTAAGCGACATTGGGACTGGGTAGTAGTCCTCTCTGTCCAGATATGTAGTGACCCATAGTTCGGATTCCACGCAATGCTGTAAGTCTCCTCCGTCACATGAACTTTGCTGTTACGAAGGAAGTTAAACACACACACACACACACAACACACACACACACACACACACACACACACTTTTGCACATAACACTTTTATTGAACCTCCATTATCAATCACTTTCATTCTGCTTTTTTAACTTCTAACGAAATAGTTTGCTATATATATATATATATTATATATTATATATATATATAATATATATATATATATATATATATTGGGTTGTTATAAGGTATATATAAAAAGGTATGCAAACTATTTCTTTAGAAGTTAAAAAGCAGAATGAAAGTTGAAAAAAATCACAATTGGAATGTACAGTATACATAATGTGAAATACATGTTTTTCCCTTCGTATACTTACAACTGGAGGGGAACATATGACAAAAAACTATATGGAGGGAGCGAACATGGTTTTGCATGGAAGACGACGTGTTCTATTAATGTATGTAAAACTAGAGTTCTGTGTTACAATATAAATAAATAAAAAGGTTCTTTTGTTTGAAAAGGTAGGCGAAAGGAGTCACTATCAATGGTGAACAGAGAAGAAATATGAGAGGTTGCGAAGGAAATTAAATGATTGAGTGAATGAGTGACTTCGTTTTACACTGAAGAAAGGTACGATTGAAATGAAAAAAGGTAAACAAGGTGAGGTTTCATCTTAAAAAGGTGGGAGGAAACATCAACATTGATGAAGTGGGAAGTTTACATAAAGTGTGTTATAGGTTAATGAATGATGTATAGTTACGAAAACATGTTTGCAAAACGGGCTGACTTTACAAGAAATATGAACGTGTTATATTGGGTTGTTTAACCTCCTTCGTAACATCTAAGGTTATATGACGGAGGGGACCTACAACCTTACGTGGGATCCGAACCTCCTGTGGGTCGCTACATTATATGAACGCAGAGGATGGTCTCCCATCCAGTAGACGCCGGATTTAGTGTCCCCGGATATTGTGTCTCACCGCTTATAGTGTCTCAAAACTAGGAACAGTTACTTTTACATGCTAATTGCTATGGATAGTGCGTCTCTGATTACGCTTATAGCGTCTCTTTTCAGCTAGTATAGTCTACTTGGCAGCTTTAGTTTACAGTGGCGCCTCACTTGTATTTGTGATGCCGTGCTGTTTACAGGCTTACTAGATGGCCATGGAAGGAAAATGTTTTCTTTTAATGTAAAATGAACATACTTTTGAGGTTTCAGTTGAATTGTAAAAACAATTTTAATGAGAAATTGCATAGGTGAATAAAAATAATTTTAGTAAATTTGAATAAAACAATTTTAATGAGAAATTGCATAATAAAGTGTTTATGTTGTAAATATATTGATATACAGTACATATTCACTATTTTTAACCTTGCAACCCTCGAGAGACCAAACTGTGGATATAATGTCTCATCGGATATAGTGTCTTTTTGGCTTGGCACCGAGTGGGACACTATAAACGGCGTCTACTATATATATATATATATATATATATACAGGTGGTGCAAAAGTCTGGACCCATAGGCGGTTTATATGGAAAAAAAGTGTGGCCTGCAGGAAGTTTATTATGAAATGAAATTTAATTAACCATACACCAGTGACTAAATTATGTTAAATTTAACGTTCTACGTAGTTCAGAATTTACAATAAGTGTTCGAATTGATGTCCATCTTCTTCCAAACACTCCTTTTTTGCGTACAAAAGCACAAGCTCTATTCTTTCTACTATTGTTAACTTCTCTGCCATAGGGTAACAATCTGAAAAATATTTAGTAAAATTATAAACAAAAATTAAATTATAAAAACTATTATAAAAATCGAAAGATATTTTTTATATGGTAAATTGCCTATGGGTCCAGACTTTTGCACCACCCTGTATATATATAGGGTGTCCAATAAGTCTGGTCTCGTAGGAAAATTTATTTTACATCAAATTTACAAAAGTAATTCATTAAAACTAAAACAAATGTTCAAATTGATGTCTTGTTTTGGGACCTTTTTTTTTGTTGTTGTAGGTAGAATAACACGCAACGGCTAATATGGAAGCGAGTTCCCTTTCTCCATAGGAGTGTAACTCACTTCCATATTAACCACTGCGTATTATTCTACCTGCAACAAAAAAAAAAATCCAAAACAAGACATCAATATGCACTTTTTTCGTTCTAATGTATTACTTTCGTAAATTTGATGCAAAATAATTTTTCCTACGATCGTACTTATGGGACAACCTGTATATATATATATATATATATATATATATATATATATATATATCTACGAAATTAAAAAGTTAGTATTTGTGATTCACAAGTGAATTCGTACAAAAGCAATTAAAAAGTTTTATGAAATTCCAAAAATTATTGGAATAACAGATCAAAAAACTCCTGAACTAATAATAACTCAAAAAAATAATTTAAAAAATATAAAATCTCATCAGTTGAAATTGAAAATTTCTTTATATGATAATAAAAACTGGACTGTCGTCGAGAGAGATGTCACTGGACGACTTAGTGTCCTTAGTAACCACGAGGCTACTAAGACCCTACGCAGGTGTGGTTGGGTAAGTGATCGTCAAAATACCCACAAACAAACCGCATTGAACACCCTGTATTCGTCACCTTCCGTTCGACGTCGATAATAATAAAATTATTTTTATGAGAGTTATGGCTCATAATTAAGTTTTCTTTCTTTCTATTTTTTAAGTTAACTCTTCTCTCGCCCTTGTGACGCGCGAGTAGTTTCGTCTCGAGAAGTTCAATTGAAGTGCTCGGGTTCGCTCCCGACCTTCTTGCGTCGATTAAGAGTCCCCTCTCGTTTAATAAGGAGGTAAAAAAAGGGGTGTCGAGCTAATAAACCCCGTCTAATGTGGGCCTGAGCTCCTCCGCATAATCTGTTGACGATCGGCGGCGTCGTATTTACGAGTGATGGGCGGGTACCCACTAACTTTCTCCTTTTTTTTTACCTTTTATTCCTTCACTCACAAAGTTCGAATCCATTTATTATTAAATTCTTTGTGAAGACTGACTTCGAGAATGGAGGTGACAGATTTAGAACATTTCACCTCTCTCCACCCCCTTATCTTGGAGTCGGGGTTAAAATGTGTGAAAAACTTGTTCTGGTCTCATAGAGGAAGATTTTAGTTTTTTTTTTTTCTTTTTTAACTGCTTCGTGGAAAAAAGTCGGCCTTTTATGACCGTCGGTATTCGTTTACTTATGCTCGGGGTCCTTATTAACCCCTTTCGGAATGCCTATCCTATCCCCAAACTAAGAAGACAATGTGTTTCCAAAATACAAAATAAGCCCCAGCAATAGGCGCTGAGCCCGGGTATCTTTCTCCACCATTCCACTCCTCTTTTTTTTTTCTTTCATTAGCTTCTTAATAAACATCAACCTCCCCTCTTTTTCCTTCTTAAGTTCCTCGGTCCTCCTCTTAAAGGGGAAAAAAAAAAAAAGACCCAAAACCATTAAAACTGAAAATTAATAAACCGACGAAATATATAAGGCAATAAAAGAAAATGAATTACGAAAGGGAAACTTTAATAATCATTAAAAAATTAAATAATTACGAAAAATTAATTTCAAATTTGACATTTAATTTAGACAAATGAGTAAATAAAAGAAAAAAAAAATATTATGAAAAGAAATGATAAAATAATCTGAATAATAATTAAATATAAATAAAAAACGAACAATAAATATGTATACAAATTAATTAATGAACGTACAACCTCAATTTAAAAAAAAAAACTCAGAAAACGAAGAAAATAAAGGGAGACTGAAATAAAGAAATGAATAAAGATTTGAAAATAAATTCATTATAAGGAGATTCTCCTGCGATTGGGTGAACAGGCCGTATTTATGGCCAGTCCTCTAATGGCCAGATCCTCGGGAATGTTATCTGAAACGGAGGTTGTAATATAGGACCAGCTTAATGGCCCCTCTTACCATTTAGATTCAATGTCTAATAATGTCTATGTATTTACCAGGACTTCTAAATATACAGACCGAAATGTAAAATGCCATATTTTTATCTCTACATACACACACAAATATATATATATATATATATATATATATATATATATATATATATATATCACACACACGAACGAGATTATATACGTAATGTATCTATGGAATGGGATTTCTATGCGGGAATATTAATATCAGAAATGAGGTCTGCAAACGCTGCTTCTAAATGCGTTCGAACCTCCCAATTAATATGCGTCCTGTTTGACAAGTACACTCAGACTCTGTATACATTGGCTTAAATACACTTAATTAGAATGCATTTTGCAGGAATAAAAGGTGAATTATAATTCATTAGTTTATATGTAAGTGAATTTACAACATCCAATACAAGTTGTTTTGGAATTGAGAGAGAGAGAGAGAGAGAGAGAGAGAGAGCCTCAAAGACCTTTCGGTCCACTCGGGAAGATTACTATTAAAACTAGTTTATTTTTAATTATTCTAGCAGTAGAAGAAAACTGGATAGAAAAGCCTAAGGCTCTCTCCCCACCCTCCCCGCTATCAGAGGTGGGTACAGAAGAAAATACTTTGACCCTGGAAAATTAGCCAAGAAAATTTTACAGGAAAGAGGGGAATATATACAGGGTGGGGCACGAGAACCAAGTGTTTTTGGAATAATCAGGAAAATGATATTTATTTTTGTAAAGAAAATATATTGGTAGAACAACATTCGTAAGAACATAGCATTTCATGTCATAATAATCATGTACCGAAAATTATATCTGGCATATGATGTCCTTGGCCGTCGACGCATTGTTGAAGGCGTTTACGAAAATTGGCCTCCACTCTTCCCAGCAGGTCTCTGTTGATTTGGATGATTTGTTGACGGATCGCTTCCTTCAATGCATCTAATGTACGGGGCTTGTCCTCGTAGACACGTGACTTGAGGTACCCCCATAGAAAGAAGTCACATGTGGACAAGTCAGGGGACCGAGGGGGCCATGCAATGTCACCAAATCTCGAAATGAGATGGTTGGGAAACAGGGGGCGAAGAACAGCCATTGACGCTCTGGCGGTGTGTGGCGTGGCCCCATCTTGCTGAAACCACAAATGTCGACGAGCAATACGCCTTCTTCGTAACTCAGGGATGAAAAAGGTGTTCACCATCTCAATGTAACGCCCAGATGTTATGGTAACGGTAACCCCATTTTGTTCGAAGAAATAGGGACCGATGACGCCAAACTTTCCCACCGCGCACCAAACTGTAACCTTAGGGCTATGCAGCGGTTTTTCATGGAGTTGTCGCGGATTTTCAGCAGCCCAATACCGACAGTTTTGATTGTTGACGGCCCCATTAAGGTGGAAATGGGCTTCATCACTCATTACCACCATCATGTTTTCATTCTGCTCATAAAGTGCAAGCATTTCCTGTGCAAAATTCAGTCGTTGGGGGCAATCGTTTACATTCAATTCCTGCACCATCGCTAACTTGTATGGGTGAAAATGTAATTCTTCATGCAAAATCCGTCTAACAGTACGATTGCTGATTCCGAGTGCAGCTGAATGTCTCCGAGCAGAGCGGCCTGGCTTTGCAACATCGCTTGTCTGACCCTTTCAACGTTCTCTGGAGTACGCACAGTGCGTTGCGGCCCCTTCGGTTTTGTTTTCATTATTGAGCCTCCTGTTCGAAGATTGTTAACCCAACGTAAGATTGTGTCACGAGCGGGAACAGAGTCATTTCGATGAATGTTGAATCTGCGGCGAAACGCACGCTGAACTGCTGTCACTGACTCGCCACTCCTAACAAAATGATCATACGCGAACATGCGGTGTTCTAACGTCCACTGCTCCATGATGGCACCTGAAAGATAAAGGTGAGTGTTAGTTAAAGTTAAATGCTATGAACCCAGGAATGGAATGCTACCTACCGCACGCCCCTCCCATTCCTAATGGCCGATTACTAGCTATTCAAAAAACACTTGATTCCCGTGCCCCACCCGTTATAAGCTAGTTCTACAATTACTCTATGCACACGTAGAAATCGTACACTAGATAGCACCGTTCTATAAACAAACTAATAATACTCGTATATTTGTGCTGATCTTATGTCAACGACTTGGTATCGTCACAAAAACCTCGACCATATTTTATACAAAATATTTAGTTCTATTTACCGAGGTATCGGTCCAACAAAGACCCCATAGTACACTCCAAGCTAGCCCGAGAAGGATTAAGGGAGGTAAAGGTTAAACTTTCCGTGTTCATCCATGTATGGGCAAAGCTATCACGCCGGCAAAGTGACGAAATGTTTCTACAGGAATTGAGAATGGAAATCAGACTTTCCACACGCCCTTACCCGTCACGTGCACCCAGCCTCCGAATGGGAGTTAATGTCTGCATAATATATATATGTATGTGTGTGTGTGTGTTCCACTTCCTAAGAATTATCGGGTACACACAGATGTGACCATTTGAACTTCACACAGATGTGACCATTTGAACTTCACGATTTTCAAGATTTGAGAATTAAACACCCATAAATATCTTCCATTTCTGCCCTTTCGTCTATATATTTTTACGGTCTACTTGAGCGAGTTACACGAATTCTCGATGCAGAGACTCGCCTTTTGGCGCCCATTTGTTTCTCTCAACAAACGGAGAGAAGTAACACCTCCAGCAGTTAGGGAACAAGATCAAACTGGGCCATATCCACTTTGCCTCCAGGCTCCCCACCCCCCAAAAAAAAAATCTCGAACTTTTTAAAATTAACTTAAACTAGCCTGATCAATAGGGCCTAGCTTAATCTAACCTAGTTCAGAATAACCCAACCAAACATAACGTAACTCAGAATAACCTAACCTAAAATAACTCAGCATAACCTAACCAAACTTGAAAATTTAGTTCAGAATGTAGACGTCGGAGAAAGTTTACGTAATAGCGATCAAAGCCCGATACGTTTTTTGGCTTTATGTTAAAACTTTTAGAGAATTGAATAACTTTAAGGTGCCTGATTTTAGGAGAGAGAATTTCGATGATTTTAGAGCCTCTCATTATTATTAAATTTAATAAATTTGGATCAACGGTTAGCGGTAAATAGAATTCTCAGCGTATGGGATAAAATCAAGAATATATTCGTAAATCTTGCAGACTCGCATTAACATCTTTGCCATTGGCTTGAATTAAGAAAACAAGAATCAAGCTATTAAAAAATTAAACTATTATTTCTTTATTAAATGAACGAAAAAAAATTTGAAAAAAAAAAAAAAGTAATTCAAAACGTTTATCGAGTAACAAAAATTTATTTGTTCATTCGTACAAAAATTTTTGATTGTTTAAGTTTTACATAACATAAATAATCAGAGTTATTGCTGGGGATTCTCTAAGTCTGTTATAACTAAATGTAATCCTGCATAAAGTCTACCCTGAACAAAGTCGAATTCAGTATACTAATACAGTGTCGACTCGGGTTAGGCTAAGCTACTATTAACGCTCGGTTAGGCCAAGCAACAATTAACGCTCGGTTTTCGGTTTGGCCAAGCTACAATTAACGCTCGGTTTGGCCAAGCGACAATTAACGCTCGGTTTGGCCAAGCGACAATTAACGCTCGGTTTGGCCAAGCTACTATTAACGTTCGGTTAGGCTATAAATTAGGTTAAATTACGTTAGGTAAGGATGGAGGGAGGGAGGCATTGGAAAGTAGAAGTATGAAAGTTAGTCGGAAGAAGACTGAATATCTGAGATGTAATGTACAACCGGATGAAGGAGGGGGAGTGATGTTAAACGGTGAACTGATCAAACGGGTAGATCGTTTTAAATACTTGGGATCAACAATCGAGGCGGAGGGGGGAGCAGAGGGAGAGGTGAATCGTAGGATACAGTCGGGATGGAGGAGCTGGAGAGACAGGTGTCGGGAGTTCTCTGTGATCGTGGGATGCCGGTGAAGCTGAAAGGGAAGGTCTTCAAAAGTGGTTAGGCCAGCCATGTTGTACGGAATGGAGACGGTGCCAATGAAGAAGACTAGTGACAGAAAGATGGATGTGGCTGAAATGAAAATGTTGCGATGGATGTGCGGTGTAACTAGAAGGGATCGAATCAGAAACGAACGCATTAGAGGAACGGTGAAAGTAGCAGAGGCGTCAAGAAAAGTCCAAGAAGCCAGACTGAGATGGTATGGGCACATGATGAGAAGCGAGGATGATTACGTGGCACGTAGGGTGCTGGAAATGGAGGTGCCGGGACGGAGAAGAAGAGGTAGACCGAAGACGAGGTGGAGGGATTGCGTGGCGGCAGACATCCGGGAGAAAAAATTTGACGAGGACATGGTGCGTGACAGAAGTGAATGGAGGAGACTCATCAAGAACAGCGACCCCATATAGAGATGGGATTTAAGCTGCAGAAGAAGAAGACGTTAGGTAAGGATGGTCAAATTCTTTATGCTCGCGGACCAGTTTCTTACCTACACTTTAGTCTGGGGCAGGGCCGCCGAGAGGGCCGGGAAGCCGGGTTAAATCCCCGGGGCCCGGAAAGAGGGGGGATAAAAACTAAAAAATATTAATAAAGCAATTGATTAAATAACAGAGGAAATATAATTAATGAACGTACATTTTATACAGATTATCATACTGTAAGTTTTGAATAGTGACTTGGACATATAATTAGTTTGCTTGTTATGTACACAAAAAACACCTACAATAAAATACTGAGTAAAGAAGGGGCCCATATACCAATCCTTCCCCGGGGCCCGTGGCAGCTCTCGTCAGCCCTGGTCTGGGGTTGAAACTGATTAATATTGTAATACTTTTCAAGTACATTTAAATCAGACTCCCATGAATCTTCTTTGTATTTTCTCCCTTACTACTGCCTTTTCTCCTCGTTTTAAAATCACTATTCAGAAGTAAATTAACTATTAACCCTTTCGGTACTGCATGTGGGGGCGGAACATATCGCCCACGGACGGCGTTTTTTTTTTTTTTGTTTATTTCCAAATTAAAATACATTAAAAACAATATTTTAACATACTAAACTGAAAGAAAATAATGTATAATATATAAAATAATACAAAACATTACTAAACATACCTTCATAAGAGCTGTGTAAGAATTTATAAATAAAACAAATCACTTTCTGTGTTCACTGTTTCGTGCTCCAGGCACACTTATATCGAAAATACCACCCCCTGAATCCGAAAAATTGAATTATCATCACTATCCTATTCGAGAATTTCTTCTGTATCTGCTTGTGTCAGCTGGCGCTTCGGAGGTCGTGAACGTGAACCTCCTGCATCGTGATTTATGGGTAACCGAGTACGTGACAATCGAGACACCAGTCTTCTTTGCACATATAGAGATGGCCAAGTCATAGGAAGTACTTGTTGCCATAGCAACCAGTTCCTGCCACAAATAAGGCCGCAAAAAATATCTATAGTAGAATGACGTCCGTAGTACTGCTACCGACGATCGTTAATCTACATCCACATCACCAAAAGGATTAAAGAACGCAAGAAACTGACCGCGGGCAGTCAGTTGGCAATCTATGGTCTAGACCAGGGGTGGGGAAACCCTCGCCCGCGAGCTAATTTCAATTCGCCCGCTTAGGTATTTATTATTTACTAAAAATTATTTATTTACAGCCCAGCAAATAGCTTTTTAAAATACATCTTATATACAGCGTGTCCCAAAGAAATGTATACCCACTTTGTTCGATAATACCAGCTATGAGGATAATAAATATATTACTTTTTATATGTTTTTTAATAAAGAATTTTCTCCTGAATCTAAATATGTAATTATGTTTATTAAAAATTGAAAAACAAAAAGTTACAGATGTTTAAATTATAATTATTATTTTCGAGACTTCATGTGCGATATTTTCTAATATTTTTGCACGTATACGAGATAAGTTTGAAACCGACGGCACTGTGCAAAACTTACAAAAACAACGTTCTGGAAGACGTCGAACATCTTAGATAAAGTGTCATTAACCATGGAATTTGTAAATTTTTTTAATTAACTAATAATTACAACATTTATGCTTCAATATCAACACTAAACATAAGTATCTCAAAACAGTCGGTTAAAATATTAGAAAATATCGCACATGAAGTCTCGAAAATAATAATTATAATTTAAACATCTGTAACTTTTTTGTTCTTCAATTTTTAATAAAAATAATTACATTTAGATTCAGGAGAAAATTCTTTGTTAAAAAACATATAAAAAGTAATATATTTATTATCCTCATAGCTGGTATTATCGAACAAAGTGGGTATACATTTCTTTGGGACACGCTGTATATAAGCTTAAAATTTGCCAGACGCCCGCGGAGGTGTTTATATTATCGATTTTCGCCCTTGGTACTGAAAAGTTTCCCCACCCCTGGTCTAGACTCTAGACCACTGGTTCCCAACCGGTGGGCTTGCTTGCTCGTCTTTCAGCATTATGTTAATAAACGTTAATAAAAAAAATTGCTTACTAAGTCTTATATAAAATTATACCAGTTTAGCAACATGGGAGGTGGGCCACGAGTTATTCGAATCAGCTCTAGTGGGCCGTCGCTTCAAAAGGTTGGGAACCACTGGTCTAGACTACCTAACCAAACTTCGTCAATCGTAGGCCGAACGGCTAGAGGCCTAACATAACTTAAACTAATTTAACCTAACCACCAGCAAGCGTTGATATTAGCTCAGCGTGACCCTGAGTCGAATGCAATTAAATTTAAAAATTTATAATTTATATATATATATACGCGCGCGCGCGCGCGTGTGTGTGTGTGTGTGTGTGTGTGTATTTTTCCGCATAAACGAGATACTAACTTTTATAAATCCATGTACTGTATCTAAAAAACTAATTAACGAAAACTAATTTAACCTAAGTGCCATCGAACCGAGAAGGGTGTGATAAGTTTTTGGGAGCAACTGAGGGCTCGAACGATGTTTTCTGTTAAGGTATTAAATAGTTAAATAGGCTAATCTAGCCGAGCCTAACCTAATCAGGATGAACATTTTTTTTTTCTGACAGTAAAACGTTTTTAGATTTTTAACATAAACTTTTAATATTTTGACGTACCAAAAGTGTTACCCCGCCAAAAAATTACCAAACTACATCTGTAGATTATTACTCTCTCCTCACTTATCCCCAGTTGCCTACGCGCGCGCACACACAGTTGGAAAATAAAAAGCTATTACAAGGCCTTTTGTGTATTGAACACTTCATCGGGGAATGAAGGCAGAAAGCAAAAGGTAGAATATATATATATATATATATATATATATACAGTGGAACCTTGCTTAACGAGTGCCTCGTATAACGAGAAATTCGTATAACGAGCCAAAAGAATGGGGAAAATTACCTTGCATAACGAGCGACACTTTGCTTAACGAGCAAGAAATTGTGGGGGAGAATTTGTCAGGGGAGGACGAAGAAACGCCCGTAGCAGAACGACAACCCTCCAGTGCAATAAGGGAGATGCTGAGATCTTGGAATCTGTTGTATCATACGTTGAAAAGCATCATCCTAATAAGGCAGTGACTATGCGATCTACAAATTTATTTAATGATAATGTTATCACGCATTTTCGTCAAAATTTAAAGCGTAGACAAAAACAAATGACTCTAGACAGTTTCCTCGTGAAAAAGGATCCAAAAGAAAGTGAAAGTGCCTCTAAAAAATTTAAAGCTAGTGACTGTGAGCTCGTCGAGAATGTTATTGCATTGAACGAAGACGATTCTCCTCCTTCCCCTCAATAACCCTCTCCTCCTCCCCTGTCTCTTCATTTCCTTTGCGTGCGTCAGGAGCACCTTCTCTCTTCGTAAGTTATTTATAAATTTCACCGTTTACTAATTATTTACATTCTCTTTTGGGTTAATTTTATTAATAATCTTTTCATTTCATGCAATAATAATTTTAAAAACGCCTTTAAATATCATTATAAATATTATTTTAAGTATTTTTTAAGCATGGAACGCATTATCATATTTTACATTGATTCCTATGGAAAAAATTGCCTTGTTTAACGAGCATTTTGCATAACGAGCACAATTCGGGAACGAATTATGCTCGTTAAGCAAGGTTCCACTGTATATATATATATATATATATATATATTAGTGATGTAGGTCACATCCGCATCCGCATCCGCGGAACATCCGCACATTTTCTCGCATCCGCATCCGCACTTTGGACTGCGGATGTCGTGCGGATGTGGACCGTTGAGATAAAACGTCATTAATAAGCGGAAATTATCAAATTCTATTATATTAATAGAACTAGTTCATTGTGCGCAAAAGTGATGCAAGCGACAAGACGAGAGGCTGTTCTTGTATGAAGTTACTCTCTTGCAACCTACTTAGATCCACGTTACAAAGCTAAGTTATTTTCACCTAGTACATTAGAACGAGTTAAATCATCACTTGGCAAAGCAGTTGAAGAGCTTCAATCTCTTGAATCTGTCGCTTCGCCACCCACCAAAAGAATAAAAGTTTCAGTGACAGAACCAACACCTTCAACAAGCAAATCTATCACAGAATCTGTCTCTCAGTTTCTTGAGTCAAGCAGCAATGACGAGACCTACGCGATGTCAAAAGATGTAGTAAAAATGATCGAGAGCTATCACCAAGAAAAACGCCTGGCTGCATGTGACAATCCTATTAGTTGGTGGAAAAATACGCAGAATATCTATCCATACTTGAGTAAACTTGCAAGGAAACATTTAGCCTGTCCTCCAACAAACGTACCAAGCGAGAGATTATTTAGCAGTGCTGGATTAATATATGATGAAAAGAGAAACAGACTGGCAGCAGAAAAGGCAGAAAAATTAATGTTCCTTAAGCATAACCTTCCTATAATTAAGTTTGAACATTAAACGATGAACATCTTAGTTTACTTTATTTTAATTACTCATTTATAAATATGCCTAATAAAACTTTAAACTTAATATAAATAGTTATCAAGCTAATTAAAGATATCTTTCTATAAGGGTGGAGGTTGGGGAAAGAGGTCGGTGGGGTGCATTTGAGTTGGGTTCACGTCCCGCATCCTGGTAACACAATTATGGTTTCTAATTGTGGCTGAAACTCAACAAAATAACGAATTTATTTGCAGACGAATTCACTAATTGATTTCTATATTAGTTAGATGCTTGATATTATTTTATATGTTCAGAGAAAAGTACAGCAATTATTGTACAATTAATCAATTACTACATTATAGCTACAGCTCTCTCTATATAATAACTTATTATATACGTTAAACACAACAAATCTCGAATATATCCTAAAAAATAACGAAAATGTAGACATCCGCATCCGCATCCGCGGATGTTGAAATCAAACATCCGCATCCGCATCCGCGGATGTGAAAAAAATGACATCCGCTACATCACTAATATATATATATACAGGGTGGGCCGAAAGTCTGGATCCATAGGAAAATATTTATTTTAATACATAAATTACAACAAATGGTAAATACTTAAAATGAATATCAACTTTAACTCGTAAATGCGTATCCGTGATACTGTACAGTGGTTCGTACTCCAGTATAAACAACAAATTATAACAAATGCTCAAATTGGCGGCCTCTGACATCGAGACATTTAAGGATGGAATTTATGATTTTTAATAATTCTTCGAATTGACGTTCTCGAGATGCGTGTTTCATTTGATAATCTTCTTGTTGACTTTACTGGACTATTCGTTAAAGTTTCACATACCATTACAGAGGTATTTTCATCAGTTGCAGTTTTTGGACGACCAGAACGCCGTCGATCATGTACACTTCCTGTTTCTTTGAAACGTTTAAACAACTTGCCAACAGTCGCATGTGTTACTGGATGCTTATCAGGATGATTTCTATTGAATTCGGTAGCAACTTCTCTGTGTGTAGCGCCCTGTCTTGCGTACATGAGCACAAGTTCTACCCGGTCTTCTGTTGTTAGATTCGAAGCCATTTCTGGGCTGAAATAAAAAAGTATTTGAGTATTTATACTGGAGTACGAACTACTGTACAGTAGGGTGGATCGATTTTACATTTTTCGATTTCCATATTCTAATAGAGACAAAAACTTGCGCATGCATGAGAAAATAGCCTCTGCAAAATCTTAGCTTAATAGGTAATCATCTTCTGCCCCCGGCAGAGCGATGAAAATCATATTTTAGTAGTCAAAAATGTATTTTTCTTATAATTTTTAAAATATTTCAATATGCATCAAAATTATTCCTAATAACTATAAAGTCGATGAAAAAGACCTCATATGATCGTTTTTCCAAGCGCGTTGTCCTACGTTAATATCTTTTGCCCCCGGCAACAACGTCAAATGTTGAAAAAATAGGTAATTTATATACATATTTTCAGATCGGCTCTTTGTCTTAAATAATGCATTTATATATTTCCCATAGCATTTATATCGTTGCTTAGGCATGAAATAACACACGCAAAATTTTATGACTCTAGGCTATGGTTTAAAGGTCATCTCTGGTGAGTGCTGCCAGCAGCAGCTGCCACTGACGCGCCAGTACGCACTGCGCAGTTCCCTCAGTTGCCTTTTGACAGCGTCGAAGGCAGGTTTGTATTTTGCAGCTGGCTCCTCGAGTCCTCAGTGTGTGTGTGTGTGTGTGTGTGTGTGTGTGTGTGTGTGTGTGTGTGGCTCCTCACTCAGAGTCCTCAGTGTGCTCAATCTCTCTGCTCATATCCTTGTTTGTTTTTCTCATAACTGTTTTTTTCGATTTTATTGCGTAACAGAACAATACATTATAGTATTCTTTAATCTTTACAGGATGGCTACCGCTACAACTAGAAGATCGGTTACGTGTCCAATATTTGGTGCTGGGAAAGATTTGAATTTGCGATGTTTTCCCATATGTGAAGATGTGATGCAATACTACCATCATGTGAGAACTGAGTTGAGATCATCAAAGAAGGAACCTCCATTCAAAGACATCGCCGCTGTGGTCACGGAGAGACTGGAATACTTGTGGAAATTAGCTTCCATTCCAACAGTTTCGACAGCACGGATAAATCAAATGTTGAAAAGTTATCGTGATAAAATGGCTAACATCATCAAATCACTGAACGCGAAAAAGAAGAACGAATCGTTACAGAAAAATCTTGAGGCCTTCAAGAAATCAACTAAGACCACCGTATTTGACATATCGGCTTGTAAATCCCTGATTTGACAAATGCAGCTGCCCTCGTGAACGACGAGTACCACTGAAAGAGCAACAGTTTTTACTCGACCAAAGAAGTGATCGCAAAATGGCAATAGGAACTTTGGATGTTGAAACAACAAATAAAAACCTCAAAGATCTAAGACAATCGCCAACAAAGTCCTCCGTAGAAATTCTTTCTTTGCTCACCCAGAAAATATTTTGATCTCCATGCTACATGCCGATGAGCAACACATAAGAGAATTGGGATGGAGAAGAATATTAAAAGCACGATCAAAACAATCACCAGCGGGGAAAATTCGAGCCTTCGCCATGCCTGAGCTGCTCTACGATAGTCAAAACTATTACGAAATGATCAACTGGCAAACGGCTGAGGTGACCGAACCCCCCGTTACAAAAACAATACCTGATACCCGAATAAAGAGTTTGTTGAGACGGGAGACCGCCTGATGACTGATCCCACTATTCCCTTGTCATACTCAAGCGGTCGAGAGACTCATCAAATTAGTAACCGAAGCCTCTGCCAGTGTAAGTGGAATAGAAGAGAGGGACGGATTCATCCGCTCCCGTCTTCACTCCCGAACAAAAATTCCACGATTTGATTCTAAGAAAGATTACCGTATGTAAATCGACATGCAGCCAAAGGAAGGGTGGTTGGGGCTGGATAGGGTGGAACTCGACGTACAGCCACCTCCTCGTGGTGAGTTCTGGGTTGCTAATTTTCTAAAATTAGCAAGCGAGGAGCTGTACTTAGTACTTATCGTACTTATAACATCGCATTAACGTAATTATAATCCACATTTAGACTTTTCTCGGGGACAGAAGATATTACTCTAGTCATAAAATTTTGCGTGTGTGTTATTTCATGCCTAAGCAACGATATAAATGCTATGGGAAATATATAAATGCATTATTTAAGACAAAGAGCCGATCTGAAAATATGTATATAAATTACCTATTTTTTCAACATTTGACGTTGTTGCCGGGGGCAAAAGATATTAACGTAGGACAACGCGCTTGGAAAAACGATCATATGAGGTCTTTTTCATCGACTTTATAGTTATTAGGAATAATTATGATGCATATTGAAATATTTTAAAAATTATGAGAAAAATACATTTTTGACTACTAAAATATGATTTTCATCGCTCTGCCGGGGGCAGAAGATGATTACCTATTAAGCTAAGATTTTGCAGAGGCTATTTTCTCATGCATGCGCAAGTTTTTGTCTCTATTAGAATATGGAAATCGAAAAAATGTAAAATCGATCCACCCTACTGTACAGTATCACGGATACGCATTTACGAGTTAAAGTTGATATTCATTTTAAGTATTTACCATTTGTTGTAATTTATGTATTAAAATAAATATTTTCCTATGGATCCAGACTTTCGGCCCACCCTGTATATATATATTTCAACTGCAAACACGCAGTATAATTAACATAAAGAATGGTTACCTCATTTTTTCATTTGTTTCGTTCTCTCTCCTCATCTTGCGCGGAATATTCTCCTATACAAGCGTCGTTCTTTACGTTAATTATACTGCGTGTTTGCAGTTGAAATGTATATGTTACGGCATGCGGGAGGTGCCCCCTTTGGGGCATTGGTTTCTGCGCGTATGTAGGAGAATTACGGCATTTGTTCGAGTGAGGCCCGTGGTGTAATGGTTATCATATCTGACCGGCAATCGGAAGATCCCGGTGGTTACCTCATTTTTTCATTTGTTTCGTTCTCTCTCCTCATCTTGCGCGGCATATTCTCCTATACAAGCGTCGTTCTTTACGTTGATATATATATATATATATATATATATATATATATATATTATATATATATATAAAGGGTTAATAAAAGTAAGTAGATACCATGATCATTGTCCTCAATAACAAATGGTAAAGTTCATCAATGAAATGCCAGAGCGTGTGTCAGCTGTACATAGTAATGCAAAGGGAAAATCAGTACGATTCTAAGAATAACTATGAGTGGTGTACCGATTAATCGACAATTGGCATCGGCATCGGCCAAATTTAGCCAATTCTCTCACCGATCCTTTGAAATTTTAAAATTTTCATTACAAAACAAAATCTATATTTATAAAAAACTGAACAGACAAAAAAACACTATTTATAATAATTTATTATCATTTCAAAGTGTAAATATAAGAAAAATATTTTACATTCAGGAAAAAGGGAAAGCTTAATAACGTAAGTTGCCCATAAATTTACATTTTCTCTACCTACAGCTAATACCTATCTAAATATAATCTCCTACTCCATATTAATAATACTGTAATTCCATATGAAGTTGTATTTTATAATTTATATATATTAAACCATCTTATTACGTTGACTTTATTGGAAGTGTTTTAATAATTTTATAAACCCAAATTTTGTATCCATATTTTTTTTAAAGTTGGCCACGAGGGACTTGAAATTTTAATGAAAAATTTTGTTATTGACATTGCTGAAGAAAGGAAATACCTTCAACATAAGGAAAAGCAATTACTTTAAATATTGGTATTCAATTTATAAAACTAAAATAAAATTATTTTATCATTTTACGGAGTAATAAAAGTTCTTATCATCATCTTAGCTACGGTATACGAGTAACAAATTCTGGTATTGTATATTGTGGAGTGAACTAAGGAAAAGCATTTAAACAAATTTGAAATTTAAAAATATTAATATAACAAATTTTCATATTAGATTATTAAAATTTATGAAGGTAATTGATTTTTTAAGATATAGGCAAAGAATCGGCATCGGCAAAATTTTGAAATCGGTACATCACTAATAATTGATTCAATAAATCTATTTATTCACTTTTATTATCAAATAAAAACTATGGAAAAAAACCCAAGGCATCTATTTATTTTTGTCAACCCCCTGTATATATACAGTTCAGACCAAAGAAATGAAAAAGATTAGCCAAAAATTAACAAGTAGCAATTAAATAAAAAAGATATCTTAAGATATGGTCCATTTCATTAGTTGCCGAACTATTATTAAAACTATTTACAAAGTATATAAATGCACATTTCTAGAATGTTCCTTTCAGTTATGTCCGTTTGACAGAACTTTAGAACTTTCCTAATTGATACTATGATTATTATATCTACAGTATATACAGGGTGTCTCCTAAGTCCGGTCTTATAGGAATATTTATTTTAAAGTAAATTTACAAACTAAAATAAATGCTCAAACTGATGTCTTGTTTCGAGACCTTTTTTTTTGTTGCAGGTGGAATAACGCAATTTTGTTAATGTGGAAGTGAGTTACACTCGTGAAGAAAAGGCGTCCGTTTGTTTTAGTTCTAATGTATTACTTTTGTAAATTTAATTTAAAAAAATTTTCCTATGAGACTGGCCCCTGTATGTTAAATATGTAATTAAACAACGCCTTAGAATTATTTGCGGTTCTACACACATACTTATGTTCTTTTACTCTAACATCTGAAACTTTTCCCTTTGACCTTTGTAAGTTGAATCACATTGTTTACATCCAAGCGAGTAGACAGTGCCAGCTGCATTATCCGAGCTGGTCTTAATTAGGCAAAATTTAATAGCATTTTTATAACTGAAAACTACGTTAATTCGCGTTGTTTCGAGTAAAATCTGAAGGTGTTTAAAGGCAATGAGTATTTTTATGATCAAACTCCTCGTGAATTACATTATTATAAATATAATGCCTTTTTTAGCTTTGCTTAAACAATTTTTGAGAAATGGAATAAGATAACAGTTTAATACCAATGTTCATAATATTACATAACTCAATCTAAAACTTTATACTCGCAACTCTTTACGGTCTGAGAAACATAGAAGAAAATGGTGAAGATTTAATCGAAGGGCGATAGTCAGAATAAAAGTGAAATTATTATTATTTTTAGCTTATAGAAAACTTCAAATTTGAAATGATTTTCTTATCTTAGAATTTTTATCTAAAAATTCGGAGATATGTATTTGTTATTGTCTTTTTTACCAGTAAATTGACGGGAATAAATTATTATTAAGATTATTATTAAATCTCTTTGGTCTGCGCCATACAGATACTGTGTATATAGTCTGCCTCTTGCCTCTTCGTTGCCTGATGAGGTATTGAATAATTGAATACACGAAAGGTCTTGGAATCGTTTTCTATTTTTTCCGTTGGTGTGCATCATTTATCATTTTCACGTGTTTAATTGTGAAATTCCTCACACACACACACACACATATATATATATAACTTTTGGTAAAGAATGGCCGGCGTTTTCATTATCTGTATTCAGCAAATGTTTTTTTTTACAAACTGTAAAAAGTAAAATGCATCAATATTTAAAATCCTAAAATTTATCGTCTCCAAATCAATATGGCTTTCCCCAGAATACAAGAACGGAAATGGCTGTTTTAAATCTTATAAAAGCGCCAATGTCCCAAAAGAGAACAAAGAAATTATGATTTCCATTTTTATGAATTTGAGTAAAGTTTTTGATGCGATAGACCATAATATTCTACTTAACGAACTATATTTTTATGGCTTTAGAGGTACTATTAGTGATTGGTTTAAAAGTTATTTGTCCAATAGGTATCAATTTGTATCAGTAAAAATGGTTTGATCAACTAAAACAATTGTCAAACATAGTGTACCCCAAGGTTCATTTTTGGGTGCACTGTTATTTTTATTATATATAAATGACCTTCCACTTATTTCTGATATACTCAACTTCATAATGTTTGCAGATGATACAAATGCCTCCTTTTCTTGCAAAGATGTTAATTAAGCCAAGGACATATTGAAAACAGAATTTATCAAAGTTTATGACATGGTTGACCTCTAGTAAACTCTAAGCACCATTAAAACAAACCATGACGAAAAGTGTATCTTGATGAAATCGCTGTAAAGGGACGAATTGGAACAAAATTTCTTGGTGTAATGGTACACAAGAAATTCCAGCGGAATGACCATGTAAATTATATTTCAAAAAAGATTTCAAAGAACGTTGCTATAATGTTTAAACTTAGGAATGTAATCCTTAAACAGGTTTTATTAACTTTATCGTACCCTTGTTCTTCCTTATACATATAAGGTACTGCACCGTTTTATGAGGTAATTCCGCTAACAACTCTTTAAACAGTATCTTTGTTATCGGAAAACGAGCAATAAGGTTATTATCTGATGCTAGTTTCCACGATCATTTAAGTACACACAAAAGAGCTAAAACTACAGGGTTTTCAAAAAGAAACGCACCTCATTGGAGAATGCATACATCATTGTAACCTTGCCCTTTTCTTTCTGGTTCCGGTTGCGTTTCTTTTTGAACACCCTGTATTTTAAAGATCAAAGTTGTAATCAAACTGGCAAATTTTATTTTCATTTACAATGTAGGAACAAAATCACTAACTTACAGTGGATGAACAAACTTTTTTGCAACTCATCAAAAAATTTACTGATACCAGACAAGAGTAGAACAAAGCACGTTATTATTATTATTATAAAATTTAAATTGTCTTCATCCCAAAACTCGCCCATTTTCGTTGGAGTGAAATTATGGAATGATTTAAGTCAATGGTTCTTAACCTTTTTAGGTTGCGACCCAAATTCTGATCGCGGGGCTAGCTCGGCGACCCATGCCTTCAAACAGTTCATTCGTAATAGATAATAAAATAAATAATTAACCCTTTATCGCGCAGTGTTACTTTACTGATTTTGTTCTGGCTAATGCCAGACGGTTTTATTCAGTCTCGGTATGACCTCTGTACAGTAAAGGTTAAGAGACGACGTTTGCTTAATCCTTTACTGCACAGAGGTCTTTTCCGAGACTGAAAAAAAATCAGTAAAGTAACACTGCCTGATAAAGGGTTAATGGCAAAATGATGAGGGATAACATAAATAAATGATAAATGACAATTTAATGACCCAATCAAAATGGCTTGGCGACCCAACAGGGGTTAAGAACCACCGATTTATATAAGTGGCGATATTGAAAATAAGTTATTTCTAATGCTAAAATCATTTAAAAACAAATTAAAATCCCTCTTAATAACGGATTACTACTAAAAAAATTTAGGATCAAGTGTACATTACCATATTATTTATTCATTTCTAGCATCTAACGATCAATTGTTGTAGGTACTGTATTTTTAACATATCTGTAATAATGTCTTCAGATACAATACAAACTGCATTTTCAACTATTAATTCGTTCGCGTATTCTAAATTAACTAACACATCTCAATCGTAATAGTTATATATAGTGTTCAATAATAATAATTTAATCATAACTCTTATATTATATGTTATCTCCAATTAATGTGAGAGCCTCGTAAAGCCTAAAACTTAAGAAGCTTGATAACCAAATAAAATACAGTCCAACTGACTGTTGCTCGTTGTATTATTGCAACATGGCAAAAATTTAATATTGTAATATTTTATTATTAACAGAAATTTTGAATTTTGAAATATACCGGGTGTCCGAGAATTATCTGTACAATATTTGGCTGTTATTAAAAGTCAACCATGAAGTGTAGAAATTCCAGTGGTTGTCCCATTTTACAGAGAAACTCATTAAGTTTTTTCTGATAACAAGTTTTGACAAGTTTTTTCTTTACAATACGCGGGTGACAAACATTGATGATTTAAAAGCAAGAATCACAGCTGCTATTGAGCGAATTGATGTGGATATGCTGCAGCGTACATGGCAACATTTGGAGTATCGATTGGATGTTTTGCGAATCACTGATGGTGCACATATCGAATGTTTGTAACAACGTTACTTTAAAAAAAGAAACTTTTGAAAATACAGATTCTAAATAATCTTGTTTAAGAATTTGACGTGTTATCAAGAATTTTATTAAAAGATGAAATTGTACAGATAATTTTCGGACACACTGGAATTTCTAAAAAACTTGTCAAAACTTGGCATCAGAAACAACTTAATGAGATTCTCTGTAAAATGGGACAACACTGGAATTTCTACACTTCATGGTTGACTTTTAATAACAGCCAAACATTGTACATATAATTCTCGGACACCCTGTACCTATATACTGTATATAAGCATTTGACCCGGATATTGAATTAAGGACCATTTTAATTGAAAATCTAAATACAAAATGAGAGAGGAGAGAGGAAAGAGAGAGAGAGAGAGAGAGAGAGAGAGAATTATTAAAATTAGTGTATATATGAAGACAAATCCAACATAAACAAAATCGCGTGAGTTTGCATAAATTAAACTCACTGCACCGGAACAAATAGTTAATTTATGTTTTTAACTTAAGTCTAAAATTAACATAATTCCGAGCCAAACTCAAAAAAAGAAGGCATAATTGTCTCTTTTTGTTTACAGAAACTTTTAAAACTTTCAGGAAAGTTTTTTACCTACTTTCAAAAGTCGTCTTTGCCGTAAATATTACATCCAGTAATTAAATTCAAAATGGCTCAATACTTCGTATGCAAATTAGGATTCGAGCTTCACTTACACGATAAATTATCATCTTAATTATTATAATGATAATAATAATAATAATAATTATTATTATTATTATTATCGACGCCGAAGCAGATGGCCGAAATAAACCAAACACACTCGCATATAAACTGAGTTTAATGCAGTTTTTATGTGGGTGGGTATGTATATATGTAGTTAGAAGACCACTAAGGCCATACGCAGTCAGTCAATTGACGAGATATTTCGCACGAGCGCAGTCTGTTACTATAATTATTATTATCACTATATATATATATATATATGTGTGTGTGTGTGTGTGTGTGTGTGTGTGTACACTTAGTTTGCTTCCGCTCAAATTATTCACACTGACAAAGATCAAGGTGGTTGTCCCACCTTAGACCTACAGCTTAAGATGGAATCCGAACTATGACCCACTACAAGTGCTCAGAAATTGCCAAGTCCTCGCCAAGACTCGATTTCAAGATTCTCTCGATTAGCAATCCAGTGTCTTAATCACTGAACTACCCAGGGTACCCATTGATATACCAACCACTTTTCTTTTGTATGAAAGGCTGAACAGTTGGGTAAGCTGAGCGCCGCCTGCCCTCGCTGGGAATTGAACCGGAGGCTGATGGATTCATAGTATCAACTAATCATGATTATATATATATACAGGGTGGGTAAAAGTAAAAAAAAAGTGACCCCTTAGAGGTAAACTGTCATATTAAAAAAAGTAAGGGGACTAGAGCTCCCAAACTTCATAGATGCTTACCTTAGCATGTTGTTCGTATTAATTGAGAAGTTGCTCGATGTGTCCCGCTTCCTGCTCAACGCAGGCCTCCAAACGAGGATGCCATTGATCAATACACCTGTTTACATATCGTTGAGACACCTTCTCCCAACCGAGCAGAATTCCTTCGCGTAGTTCATCTATGTCTCTTATATTGGTACCAGGGATGTAAACTTTGGACTTCAGGGCTTCCCAGCCACCATAATCTAGTGGTGAAAGATCGGGGTTACTAGCCGGCCACATATTGGGTTCGATAAAATCCGGTGTTTCGTTCTCAAGGAATGTGACAGTTTGGCGTGCTCTGTGAGCAGGGGCTCCATCTTGCTGGAAAGTATATTCAAATGTTTTACCACTCTATCTAACTGATATTCGACGAATTAGTGGCGAAAGATATACTTTCCAACAAGATGAAGCCCCTGCTCACAGAGCACGCCAAACTGTCACATTTCTTGAGAACGAAACACCGAATTTTATCGAACCCAATATGTGGCCGGCTAGTAGCCCCGATCTTTCACCACTAGATTATGGTGATTGGGAAGCCCTGAAGTCCAAAGTTTACATCCCTGGTACCAATATAAGAGACATAGATGAACTACGCGAAAGAATTCTGCTCGGCTGGGAGAAGGTGTCTCAACGATATGTAAACAGGTGCATTGATCAGTGGCATCCACGTTTGGAGGCCTGCGTTGAGCCGGAAGGACACATCGAGCAACTTCTCAATTAATACGAACAACATGCTAAGGTAAGCATCTACGAAATTTGGGAGCTCTAGTCCCCTTACTTTTTTTAATATGACAGTTTACCTCTAAGGGGTCACTTTTTTTTTACCCACATATTTTATATATATATATATATATATATATATATATATATATATATATATATATATATATATATATATATATATGTGATCAAAAAAGATTCCCAAAAATATTTGTAAAGTTATTTCTGGGAACATCTTTTCGGGTCACCCTGTACATTGCAAATTCCTATTTTGTGTTGTAGTAGTAGGAGGAAAAAAGCAAGGTCCTACATTGAAGAAAATATCCTCTCGCTCAACTTGTCACCAATTTCCCCCCACGCTCCCCTTTTCAGTAATTTTTTTTAATTTATTACAGTATAAATGTTTAACCAATTCCTATTTATTTTATAATTAATTAATTTCTGTTATTATTATTAATATTATTTTTGTCTTCGTTCATTATTTAACTATTTAATTTTTTTGTTAGTTACCCCTATATTATTAGTATTTTATTTTTAATATTTTATTTTTTATTTATTGTGTTTTTTTTTTAATTATCTGGGTCAATTGTGTATTTTACAGAACGCTTCAATGTCCAGTGACACGAAGATATGTTACATTTCCAGAAAACCCAACCATGGAATGTCCAAAAAATTTGTGAAGTGTGGGAAGGTGGAGGACTAGTAGTAAACCACTTGTACGTAATTTATTTGGTTCGATCCTGTTCCCTTCTTAAAAGGGGGACTTATATTTCCCGATTGGTGGTGTTATTGCCCGCCTAAATGTCCTCAGCTGAATGAAGAACTTGAAACGAACAGCCAACCAACCATTTCCAGATAGCTAAATCAATCACTTTGGTTCACGGCATCCGTATATTTAGTAATTAGCGTTTGAAATGCTTTAAGACACAAATGGCTGAACCCTTCCTACTCGTAACTGAAGATGCGAGGCGTTACAATGCACGCAAAGCCAATGGGTATTCCCAATATAAAATACCCATCGCGGGAGTCGACCCGTAAACTTACGTCAGAAAGAGATAATAAACGCTATAGAATCTGAACTAGCTTATTTCCCGTTTAACGCCATCTACAGAGGGTTGACAAAAGTAAACAGATACCTTTGCTTTTTTCATAGTCTTTGATTTGCTAATAAGTCAATAAACAACAACATTTATTGAACCAATAATATTTAGAATTGTGTTTATTTCCCCTTTGCATTATGTAAAGCTGATACGCGTTCTGACATTCCATTGATGAGCTTTGCCATTTGTTTTTAGGATAATCATCCTGGTGTCTATTTACTTTTGTCAACCCTCTTTACAGTCACGGATGAGAATGGAACTGCAAAGCTAGGACAGACACACGCGTAAACAATTATCATTCTAAGTACCACTACCAGCTCGTTATTCAGTGGGTGAAAAGAAGACTGATGTCGAGGGGTCGATTCCCGATGCTGCTGCTTAATAATAATTCAGAATTTACAGCAATGGGCCGTCTGGCCTGAGCGCAGTGCCAGTTTCTGCCCCCTCCTCGCTCATTATTACGTACGAGATTTCGATTAGATGTTTTTTGGGATGTTTAACCTTTGTAACGGCAAAGGTCATGACATGGACGGATTGGATCTACAGCTTTAAGGGGAACCCAAACCACAGGTCGCTACATCATCTGAACACAGAGGACGGTCAACCCGTCCCATACCGAGACGGAATGTCGCTTAACTTTGAAGTTCGCTGATGTAACGGGAAGCGATACTGTAACATAGCCCAGATTTTGAACAATAGGATTTATACCAATTTCGTCGACAAGACCAAAACATCGACACTTCTAAAACACTAACTTAATCTAACCTAATAATAACTTGTCGATAGAATGTTAAGTCGATCAGATGTCATAAGGCGAAGGAAATACATTTTGTTCCATCAGCCAGCCGAGTGTGGTGTATATATAATTCAAGGTTTCCCGGCTAAAATGTTCAGTTGATTCAAAGAGTTCTGTCACTAAACTCCATTATTTTTTTTCACGAATACTTATTACAAGGTTTTTAGAAGTGATTAAACCCCGGAAAAAAGTTCGCCTAGAAACCTAGAATTTGTAAAAAGAACTAATTGGTAACATTTTCTTTAACTATTTATTATTTTTGGTGACAACAAATAAAGTTTTAAAAACAAAAAATTTGCTCATTACTAATTTTTTATGCTTTTTACAAACTTTAGATTTCTTGCCGAATTTGTTTCTCCACAACTATACGTGCTATACGTTTGTTGTATCGGAATATCTTCGATGCTCGGCAGTATTTTCCATTAGTAAAAACTCGATGTTCGAAACTAAAATTACAAGTTTGAAACCAGAAAACTTGTTCCGCATTGTATAATTGCAAAGGCAGTAGAGTGCTTGTTTGTTCGTTGTTTGCACACACACACATCCCCCTCACACCCAATCTTTTTAGTTCGGGGCTCTCTCATCATTGCAGACGGCGCTGAAAAGGGATGGGATGTGGGGGGAAAGAAGGGGGTGAATCGGTCTATGTACCCAGTTTCGTCATTATCTGTATTAGTTATCTCCCCTCTTTTTTTCCCCTTTCATACGAAAGATACTCTTTCTCCCTCGCTCCCTCTTTCCCTCATTTAGATCTTTTCTTCTTCTTCTTTCTCTCTTAATACAGTTTTTTACCCTTGTTTTCGTGTGTTGTTTGAGGCATATCAAAACTTCGTTTGTATATAGCGTCAAGAGGATAAAATTCGATTTGGAGATAATGCCCACGCTTAAATTTAATGACAAAAGTGCAAAAATTTCGAATGCAATCTACTGATTTATTTTTGTTCTTCATTTAGTTTTTTTTTTGTGGTGGGAGGGGTTGGGTTGCTATAGTTTCAGCAAAAAAAAAAACTTTTCTTTTAATAAATTGAGTGAAAACCCCGAAATGGAATATGTAAAGTAATTTTTCCGGTTTTTAAATTCTGACGCACACGCGAGAGAGAGAGAGAGAGAGAGAGAGAGAGAGAGAGAGAGGAGAGAGAGAGAGAGAGAGAGAGAGAGAGTTTTGTGTGTGTGTGTGTGTGTGTGTGTCTAATAAAGCTTATACAAGTGTGTTCATTGTCTCCTCCTTGAAATGGTACATTAAAAACGACTGCATTCCGACGAAATCTAAATACCTTCGCCTATTACATCCTGCGTCCTCCAATTACGACCTCCGTCCTCCATTCATCAGAAATGGCCGGAGCGAAATATGTTTCACAGCCAGAATTGTAAATGGCTATGGTCTCCGAACCCATTTCGTATAGGCAGTCTGAAAACGTAATTCCAGCCTCCCATTTCTGTTATTTCTAAAGCTGTTCCTCTTCTCCCTCCCCCCCCGATTCTCTCTCATATATATATATTATATATATATATATACCGTTTCATCTGTCTGTTTCTGTCGAATTGCTTTATGTCGTCAAAACAGAGAGAGAGAGAGAGAGAGAGAGAGAGAGAGAGAGAGAGAGAGAGAGAGAGAGAGAGATTTACGAAAGGCAGAGAAGAGCTACATAAAATGACGTTTACTAAGTAACTGTCTGTGTGCTCTGTGTTAGAACTTGCCATAATAATCGTGTAGGTCTTCAGAAGGCTATTGCTCTTTCTATGGTAACTCGCCTCTTGCAGTTCCAGAGATGTAATTGATGCATCTAGAGCGAAGTGAAATCTCTGTGATCTACCATGCTGTCTGTGCATGGTTGGTTGATTATGCTCACCCTTTTACGGATAAATTTGGGTATTACAGTAAATATCGGACTGGCTGTATACCCACTCACTCTAAACTTACGCGAATTGTATATATATATATATACGTATATGAAAAGTTTGTAATTATGTATTAAAAAACAGTGTCTCGACGTTTTCAACAAATTATGGTATTGTACGAATTCAAGTCACTAAAGAAAACAATTCATATTTTTATAATTATTAAAGTATAAATTACAAAAATAAATATTCAGTGAGCGTAAATCCTTAAAATCTGAGAATATACCAAAGATTTAATCTGTGAATTTCGTTTACAAAGAGATCGGAGTAGAAATTCAGGTTAAAATTTCGAGTGCGATAAATCAAACAAGAAAAGTACGACAACCGTATAAAACGCATTTTTCCTACATATTTTTTAGTACGATGGAAACACAGTTAGCCTTTTTCTTATTAGGATATTCTTATATCCCATTTTGGGCGGGAGAGGGAAGTAGTAGTAGTATGGGACTTAAAATTTTTTATTAAATTCTTTTATAACATTATACAAAGTCTAAAAATAACATTTACGTTTAAAAAATGTTAATTTTAATAAAAAATATTTTAAATTTACCTGCCATACTGCGCGTACATGAACACTTCATTCATCAACACTTTATATTCTGATTGGTATTATGAAGAGTGAATATTATGAACACTGAAGGGATACAAAAATTTATGCTATTTGATCACTAAAAAAGTTTACGAGATTCCTGACATCGATGATGTAGATTCAATACAAGGTTAGTGACCATTATCAAAAATTTATGTATTCATTAATTTCTCGTTATATATCCGATCTCTCTCTCTCTCTCTCTGAAAACACGTTCACACACTTCCCTGCCTTGTTAATATGTCTAAGAATAGAGTAGAAAAATATTTTGTAGAAATACATAATTTTATAATGAACCAAAAAAAAATGCATGGCATGGATTAGGCGAGGTAGAGTGGAGTTTCTGCCGTCACGGTCATTTTTTTCTCTTTTTTCTCTTGGGTGGCTGGATGCACGTGACGAGTGGGGGCATGGTGTAGAAAATCTGATTTCTGTTCTTAATTCGTTTCAACCCCTTTCCTGTAGAAGCATTTCATCACTTTGCTGGCGTGATACCTTTGCGCGTGCGTACATGGGTGTAGACATGGAAAGTTTAACCTTTACCTCTCTCTTAATCCTTTTGGGGCTAGGCTGAAGTGGGTCATGGGGTCTTTGTTGGACCGATACCTCAGTAAATAGAGCTGTATATATTTTGTATCAAATCAAACCATACGTTCGAGGTTTATGTGACGATACAAAGTAGTTGATATACGATCAGCACAGATATATTAGGATATTAATTTATACAGCAGTGCTAGCTAGTATACGAATTGTTCGTACAAAGCGTAATTGTAGAGGTAGTTTATATATTCTCGTCTTTCCTGTAAAAATTTCCTTGGCTACTTTTCTAAGGTCAAAGTATTTCCTTCAACCTTTTTCCGTACCCGCCTCTGGCGGGGAGGGAGTGGAAGGTGGGAAGAGACCCTTATGTTTTTCTGTACAGTTTTCTACCTGCAGTACCGCTAGAACTCACTCACTCTCTCTCTCTCTCTCTCATGCATTCACTATATATTAATGGCTAAAAGCCTGAGTTTGGTTCATTACGAGACTCAAAATTCCATTTTTAGATATATTTCTACGAAGATCAACTTTCCAACAACCATTATATTTTGTATTTTGTATAAGGCATCCATAAATTTCCAGATAGTATTTTTGTTCCTGGTACCCAGCCATGGTGGGCATATGTTAATACATTATCATCTGTATAATTTAGGTCTCGGGGGTACGGGGGCGGAGCCCACGTAAAGATCACCTACCACAAACTGTTCGGTATTGGGTTTTTTGCGTCCACTGGGTTCATGGCAGCCTGAAATTAACGCAAGGAAATTATCCAACATTATTTGACAACTGTGCATTCGGAGTTGAGTTGGCGGCGATGAGTTGAGTTGGCGGCGATGAGTTGAGTTGGCGGCGATGAGTTGAGTCGGCGGCGATGAGTTGGTGGTGATGAATCATACCCTACTCGACGTTTTCGTACCAAGAATTCCATAGCTTAGAGGATAAACGGCAGGACTCATGGATAGCTTGGATAATCGGGTCGGTTGATTTTTTAATTCTTTGCATCAGACTGGATTGAGCACGTCTTGTTACCTCCGGGAAACTCGGGACATTGCGGGTAGCAAACATTTGCGAAGCTGAGCATCTCGAGGGTAGTTTATGTAAGAGTCTAAAAGACCTGTTGTACAGCAAATTTAGGGTTCTGCCAGAACCTTTTTTATAATTCACCCAGAGATGCTGTCCGTATATATTACTGCAGAAAGTACGAAAGTGTGTCTTTCGCTTCGCTTGTACAGAACTGAAAGATCCTTATAGTCATATTCGCTTTAGCACAAAGGCTTCGAGATTGTTTTCTTATATCTGAGTCATCACTCAAGGAGCTAGTGATAGTTTGACCCAACATCCTACTGTTGCCTCAGTAGTGGGAATACCAAAATTTCAATAAATTTAATATGTACATGGGAACTTTCCTGTCTTCTAGGTTTTTAAAAAAAATATTGTGGTTCACTCTATCATATGCCTTACTTATATCTAGGAAACAGCTATAAATAGTCGAATTACACTCAGTGTATTTAGATATTATTTCTTTAAGTATATAGATACACAGGTCAGTTGAGTGGGACCTTTTAAAACCAAATTGATTAGATGTCCATTGGTAATCACTTAATCGGAGTAACAAGAGTTTTTCTAGTAGTTTCGAGAAGCAGGAAGTGACAGCAATAGGCCTGTAATTATTGCTGGACAGAATGTCTCCATACTTATTTTTGACCAGGGGCAAGATATATACCCTCATGAACTCTGCAGGGATATAGCATGAGCAAGTATGGCTGATAAGAGTAATGATATATGCAGATATACCACGTCATTGGCATATTTTAAGTGCTTATTCGATAGGCCATCTACCCCTGATGCAGAACCAGCCTTTAACTCTTTATATATATATATATATATATATATATATATATATATATATATATATATATGTGTGTGTGTGTGTGTGTGTGTAATAATGCTGTCAATGTCTTTCCTTACCAGTGATGGTGGAACATTCATCCAAATATTGTGAGAGTCTTGCCACACGTCCATATTGAATTACTTCAGTTTATCTTTCTCAGCGTCTACATAGTCCCATATAGCCTCAACTGGATTAATTCTTCAGCGTCCTGCTTCTCCTTCAAATATGTTTTAACAATTCGTGCCTCGTGTTTGGGGTCGTTATCTTGTTGGAAGATGAACGCCTGTCCAATGAAACGCTTTCCATCTGGCACAGTGTGCAGTTGAAGAATTCGGCTGTACTTCTCTTTGGTAAATCGATTTTCACATGGGAGCCAGCTCCAGATGAACTTGTGGACCTCCGAACATTGCTAGATCCCCCACTATTATTATATGTTTTAAGGTTGGTTGAAGGCGCATATTATATCTCACACCCTGTCGCCTTGGCACGTACTGTCTTCTTTTAGACAAAGATTTCAGATCTTGGCTTATCTGGCCACAAAATCTTCGCCCAATCAGTCGCCGTCCAATAGGCAAGATCTCGTGCGTATGTTACCCTCTTTGACTCTTTTCTTGGTTTCAGATACGTTTTTTTTTTTGTCAGCAACTCTTCCGTGCAACCTTGCCTCCTACAATCAACGTCGTATTGTTACGGTCGAAAGGTTAGTGCCCCGTGAGGCATAAAAGTCCTGCTGCAAACTACGACTCGATTGGCTTTTATCTCATGTAAGCATGTAACCTTCAAGTACTGCTCTCGAGATTTTGTCGTTTTTCTTGGCCTTCTTTTTCGTTGTTTTTCTTTAGTTGACACTGTTTCAAGATGATGTTTGATAGTGCCCCACACCCCTTTTACAGGAATGTCCAGATTTTTAGCAATTTCTCTAGACGTACATCTTTCTTTTCGTAAAGTCACGAACTATGTGCGAATATCTTCTGGTATCTGCCGTATTGGAGCCATTGCACGTGAAAAAATCAGTTGAATCCACCTGTAAAAGAGTTGAAGGCACTCATTATTTCGATACATGATGTAGAAAACTAGGAATGTTTATAAAACACATTACATTACACTATTATATTGAAGACGTTCTATTAACACAACTATTCTACTGTAGTTAAGCAAAGAATGAAAAAGCCGGTGGCTTAAAATCGATTTTCAATGAAAAGAAGAAGGGATAACATACCTGAGTGATGCAGTTGTTAGAATCAGGGCCAGATTAACCATATGGCAAAAGCGGCATATGCCGCCGGCCCCTTGCTTTCGGGGGCCCCGCGCTGCGAATGCATATCGCATATTGCGATTGCACTGCAGATTATTGACGCTTTCGCCCGAGGTAGTAACCCGTAATCACTGATTGCAATTCATCATTTTTGTAATTTTTTTTTGGCAATTTTGCGATTTTTTAATTGAATTTTCACTTCTTCACTAATGGCCGACTTACATTTTCATTTTTCCTAACCACGACGCCCATGTTCGTAACCGAGGCAAGAGTTACGAATGTGCCGCGGGCCCGCGCAACCTTAATCCACCCCTGGTTAGAATGCTTTCAGATAACCTGATAACCTCGTAGGTTACTGTTTATAATACGCATGCGTAACGTGGACAAATAAAATTATGCTATTTAGGAACATTTTTTACTGCTAAATTCCAGATTTAAACTAGAACATAGCGTCTCTTTTGGTAAATTTTAGTGTCGTTTCGAAACTTTTGAATACTCGAGGTAAACTGGGGGAAAGTGAACTACGGGGTAAAGTGATCTACTTTTTCATTAGAGTATTTTGAAAAATATTGAAAACATTAAACTACCAAAGGAGCTTAAAAACCTTGATATATATATATCCAGGCTATGCTATATCATACCGTAAGTGTCGTAGAATTTTATTTATTAAATATATTCATCAAAAGGAAAAAATACCTGGAAAAAAGTTCACAATTCCAGATTCATAAGGTTTGATAGTAATAAGAATAGATCAATTTCAAGATATAAGTAATAACTGTGCCAGCCATATTTGTTATATAATACAAAGAAAGATAAAATTTTGAATACATATTTACATTTAACAAAAATAAAATGCATACGAAACACCTCCAAAGGATTGTCTTTATTAGTTAACTGTACCCCTTCAGATTACTATGTTGTCGGGTATGAATTACCACAGATAATCAGTTTAGATTACTGCACACAGACCTATATCATATTTATGGTTATATATCAGGGGTGACCAAGTTTCCTGGACCCAAGAGCCACATACGACGTTTTTTAGATGCACGAGAGCCGCAAAATATTTTAAAAAGAATTTAATTATTAAAAACATATACATATAGTTATATTCACATTATTAAATTGTTTAATTACTGCTTGTAGAAAGCTTAGTTTGGGTCTTCATTTTGGCTGTTAATGCTTTAAAGTCTGACTGATGTGATGCTAAGGCGGTATGAAGAAGCTCAGTCAGGTGTTCGTTAGTGAGGGCAGCACGATGTTTTGACTTTACAAACTTCATTACCGAGAAGAGTGCTTCACAGCAACAAGTTGTCCCAAAAACTGAGAAGTCGGAAACTGGTTTTCCTGAGGTGAGGATACTTTGTCTCTGGTACTTGCTTCCAAAACTCAACTGCAGATAAGCTTTTATGTATCAACTTTAAACCCACGTCCTCCTGTAGCTCCAAAAATTCTGTTTGTATTGAAGCAGCTTCCGTAACAAAAGGTGTGGTAACAGGACAGCCATCGTTGACGACATCAATCAGGAAAGGATTTACAATAAATTCGAAGCATGGTTTTAGCTTCTTTAGTTCATCAAACCTGAACTGAAAATCATCAATTAGTCCTTCTAATTTACCTTTGTATTCCTCCAATTTACTATCTTTTATTTCAATATCAGGAAAAGTGTTTGCTCGGTTTTTCAGGTGGGGGAAGTGGTCAAATTTTTTTTGTTACATCTTTCTGGAAGAGCTTTATTTTATTCTGGAAACTGAAAACTGTCTGTGGAAGGTCAGAAATGACCTTATCCTTTCCCTGAAGTGCCAAATTTAGATTTTGAAGGTGTATTACATCAGTAAAAAACATAGATCCTGCACCCATTCGTGATCTTCTAGTTGTGGGTATGACTTTTTTTTCGTTCAAGAAATCAATGATAGGCCAACAGTGCAACAAACCTATTCAGGAGATTACTAGTTGATAACCACCTTACAATACAGTAGAATGAAAGGTCATCTGGCTTATCTTGAAGATCCAGCTCCTCGATAAAATTTCTAAACGCTCGGTGCGTTTTTGCATTTGAACGAATGAAATTCACAATTTCTAGAAAACATTTCATAACACTGTTATACCTAAAGTACTTGCTTACCAAATGACCACGGTGAATGGTACAGTGAATAAAGAGACACACAGGATACTTGGGATCGCGTGTCAAGAGCCCAACTAGGCCTACATTTTGTCCTACCATAGCTGGTGCTCCATCTGTTGCAACACTGACAAGTTTATTCAATGGTACTTGAGCATTTGATGATGCCTCGTCAAGTGCGTTCTTTATGTTAACCCCTCTGGTGGTTTCTCTTAGGGTCATTAAGTTCAAGAGTTCTTCTTTCACATTTCCATCGCCACTAACATAACGAACAAATATCGCCAGTTGAGGGTTATCTTTAATATCTGTGGATTCATCGAGGGCTAAACTGAATGCAACGGAATTCTTCAAATCACTCTGCAACGAGCATGTAATTTCAGCACTGATCTAGGAAATATGTCTCTCTGTAGTGTGGCGGGAAATAGAAATACTTGCTATTTGTTCTCGAAGCTTTCTGTTATCTGGAACGAGAATTGCAGTAACATCGGCAATATTCTTCTTCACAAATTCTCCACTACTGTAGGGAGCACGAGCAATATTCCATGCCATAACAAAACTAGCTTCAGTAGTTAAGTCAGCTGTCTTACACAATGATGAAAGTACAGTTTGTTGGGCAACTAGGCTAGATTTCAACAATATTAACTTAGTCTTCCGCAATTCTGATTTGGGAGGAAATTCCGTAATAAAATTTTTAGGGTTAGTTTCATGATGACGCTTTAAGTTACTGGCTTTAAAGTGATTGAGTGCCACGTGGCAGATAAGACACAGGTTTCCCACCCTTAACAGTAAAGGCAAAGCTCTCCTCCTACTCCTGTTTAAAAGCTCTATTTTCTTCTTCATATTTCCGTTTCTTACACTTTGTCTGCTCAGTCATTTTAATCAACTAAGGGGTTGTATAACTTTCACTTGTATAGCTGAGAAAAATAGCCACTATTTGATCTAAGAAGCCAATTTTAAAACACATTCACTCGTTACTACACGCGGCCCGCATGGTAGCTCGAGGGGTACTGGACACTGGTGAGTGGCGATTGGCGTTAATTACGTAATTATCCCGCTTAGTGCCTGTCACGCAAAAGAAATTGTCGTACGCATGACCCATTTTATTGTCAATTCAATTTTTCCTTGTTTTTTTCATATTTTTTTTATGTGAAAAAAAAATTATATTTATATTATGAATTTTGTCTTTTATGATAAATACAATAAAAACCAAAATTGTCTCGCGAGCCGGGGTTTCGCCACCGTTATATATATATATATATATATATATATATATATATATATATATATATATATATGTAATAACCTGCTCTCCGTGTTCGGGCAAGGTCAGGATGTTACTAGAGAGAGGGTTATTACTTTAGCACTCCTGGATGCAGAAATAGTTTACTCTTCGTATTCCCACAATCGAGGAGTACTGTGTGGGCCCGTGTTTTTCTTTTATCCCAGTTATCAAAGTCCAAAGAGTAGAAAATAAACACAACGGCTCAAATGTTTCTTTTATGTAGAACAGGGAGGTAATAATAATAAAAATAATACAAGTTTCACAATGATAAAATGTTACTTTATCTTGATTGTAAGATGTGAAATAAGTCGAAACCTCTTCAAGGACGCCCTCTCGTCCGTTCTGAGTCTCCAGACTTATATGAACCAATTTCAAGCTACCGATCTTTCTCTCTAAACGGTCAGACTTTAAATTGATACCCAATCTTCCAATTCTCAAAAGCAATTCCCGTTAACGGACCGAAACTCTTCGGCCCGGAGACCCTCCTCCAGGGTTCTGCCTTAAGGGCGCTGATCCCCTTCTTATATAGTCAAAGGAACGGAACCTAGCAACGCCATCACGCAAGCGGTTGACGTCACCTGAGAGCATTGTTTTTCCCAAGTGAAATCAAAGAAACCGTCTGCGTCACTGCGCGTGACTTTCGTCGGAAGGAAAAGTCATACATAGCTTGGGAAATACTGAATGAATGAAATCACTAAACAGTCATCAGGGCGCGACTTCGATTATAAATTATAACATGTATAACATATATATATGCCTAAACCCCCAAGTAGCACCAATAGTAAGCTACCTTTTTTACCAATTACGTCGAACTTTCTAAACAAGTCCGATTTTCTTGTACGACCTACTTTTTGAGGTTAGGTTACGATAGATTAAGTTGGGGTAACCTAACCTAAAACAAATCAGAGGGTGTGCAAAGTCTGACGAAGCATAAGAGAAGATTTATTTGACCTAAGTTTTTTTTAACTCTTAATACGAAATCATGAATCGGAACTGAATTACGTGTTGGGTTTGTGGGACCCGTGAATTCCTATCCAGGGTTAATTAAAATCCCAACACGACTGAAATTAAAAAAAAATCATTATCCGGTAAAATACACCGCTTTTTCTTAACTTTCTTATGTTATTCCCCCCCCCACCCCCCCACCTTCATACTTTAACGAGAGCGAAAGTGATTAAAAATTTGAAATATAAAATATTCTGTATAACCTGTTCGACCTACTAGGTAAAAAATGATTACGGACAAAAATTTACACAAACGTTTGACGAACTTAGACATGTATATATACTGTATATATTTTTTTTTAGGCAGGAAGGAGGGGCCAAAGGTGAATGCGCAAAAATATGGCCACCAAAGAAAAAAAAAAGCTAAACTCAAGGTCCAAGGTTTTCGAGAAGTCTGGACACTCTGGCTTTGAAGGATTGGAGGGCAGAGACGGGGAAAGATGGACTGAGGAAGATTGTTCCAGAGTTGACCGGTTGAGTAGATGAAATACTGAAAATATCGATTAACCCTTTCGTTAGAGTTGGATAGAAAAGGAATGAGAATGTGTCGAAAGTCTGGTGCATCGTGTTCCCCCTTAAAGGAGGAGGCATGTAGTTAGAGAGTTCAGAATACAGTTATAATACCGAGAGTAAAGAGAGGGCGAGGTAACAGTGTGGCGAAGAGAGAGATTGAAGACAGTCCGTAAGAAGCGGGGAAATGATGAGACGAAAATCCTTTGATTCCAACCGGTCAAGTACGGCTGTATGGGTTGAGCCACCCAACAATGAGAAGCGTACTCTATACAGGAGCGGACAAGACTCCTGTACAGAGACAGCAACTGAGTGGGGATGAAGAAACTGCGCAGCCGGTACAACACACCTATCCTCTTAGAAGCTGTTTCAGAAAGAGAGTACATGTGATCTTTCCAAGAAAGATCACGAGAAAAGGAAACACTAAAAATGTTAAGAGAAGAGGAAGGATTTGTGTATGTTGTGTATTGTTGAAGATAAAGGGATAGTCGTGTGGAAGATTGTGGACGAGTAGACAGATGAAGGAACTGAGTTTTTGAGGTGCTGGCAAAAACAACGTTTCCTCTGCCCCAATCAAAGAGAGTAGAAAGATCAGAGGTCAGGTGTATCATAGCCGTCCCACGCGAAACATTGAGTGACTGCTTAGGCCTTAGAAGGACGCTTTGTGAAGCGGGTGGAGAAGTAAAGAGTGGAATCATCGGCATAGAGGATAAGACAGGAAGTGCGACTTAATAGATTATTGATAAATAAAAATAAAAGAGCGGGTGACAGACAGAACCATGAAAAACACCAATATTAATAGCGTTACGAGAAAATCAGTGGTCATCTACAACCGCAGCTGTAGATCGGCTAGAAAGGAAATCATAGATGAAGACAGATAGAGTAGAAGGATAGAAACCGAAGGAGGGCAGTTTCGAAATTAAAGATTTGTGCCAGACTCTATCAAAAGCTTTTGATATATCTAGCGCAATAGCAAAGGTTTCACCAAAATTCCGAAAGGAGGATGACCAAGAGTTAGAGAAATATGCAAGAAGATCGCCAGTAGAACATCCCTTACGGAACTCATATTGACGATCTGAAAGATTGTGAGAAGAGAGGTACAGTATTTACGAACCTTTATATTAAGGACAGATTCATAAACTTTGGAAAGGCAAGAAATCAAAGGAATTGGACTATAGTTGGAGGGTTGAGAGCGGTCACCCTTCTTTGGAACAGACTGAATGATCGCGAACTTCCAGCAAGAACGAAAAGTATCAGATGAAAGAGACACGAAAGGGTTTGCCTAGGCAGGGTGTCAGCACAGAAGCACAGTTTTTGAGAATAGCAGGAGGAATATCAGGACCATATGCCCTCCTAGAGTTGAGCCCAGATAGGGTAGAAAGAACATCTTTCTAATTTCAGACATAATAAAGTCAGAGGAAGGAGAAGATGGAGGAACAGCATCGGAATCGTCCAGGGTTGAGTTGGAGGCTAAAGTTTGAGCGAAGAGTTCAGCTTTATCAGGAGAAGAGACGGCAACGAAGCTGTCGGAATGGAAAAGAGGAAGGAAAGTTGTTGGAGATGTTCTTGGCTAGATTCCAGAAAGAGCGAGAAGAATTAGAACTGAATAGGTTTTCACATTTTTGATAGATAAAGAAATTTTTGGCGAGTCGAAGAACAGATTTTGCACGAATCCGGGCAGTATATAAGCTAAGTTTGAGTCAAGAGTTGGATGGCGATGGTACCTTCTGAAAGGTAGGTTGGGCTAGGTTGGTTATTTGATAATGTAATGTAGCTAACCTCCCTCAAGTAACAAATAAAATCCACTATTGTGCTGTGGTCCATTTCAACTTCTTCTTCACCGAATTTTAACAAGTAAACGTTTCTCCAAGTTAAAATATAGTGAATGATAATAAAAAGGTAGAGAGAAGTAGAACAATGTAGATTTTTATTTTAGTGGCGGCCATAGAACGGAAAAGATCCGCAGGACGACGTACTTATCTGTCAAATAAACAAGAAAAAAAATCTTGTAACGCTGTGCCATACTCTTGCTAGATATGGATTTCCAATCAAAAAGCCTAAATCCTTTTCTTTTTAATTTAAATTAATTTAATTTTATTATTATTAACCTTTAATAACAACCCCTAAACAAAAGACATGAGGAGGTAAAATGAATATTAGTTTGAAATTAAATTATAGATAGTTCAACTTACACCACATTTAGGGTAAAATGAACTTGTAAACCTGGTTTTAAAAACTTAACACATTGGCTCATCTATATTATTTTATTTATTTTAATAATTTTTACCTTATAGTAGTAGAAGAGATCTATAATGCAAATTTAAATAGTGTGCTTATTCCATAACACTCTATTTTCAAAAATTGTCTTAGAAAAACATCACAAGTGGTTCACTTTCCCCCAGGTCTCTCTCTCTCTCTCTCTCTCTCTCGTCATCCCCGAGCCAGGCGTGAGGCACGAAGGTGCTAGCCTGGATAGTGTTCGATGTACCGCGACAATCGTTGCCGATAGAATAGACAAACTGAGCGCGTTTAAGGCTCCTGGGCCAGACCAGTTTCTCCCCATAGTGTTGCGGGAAGTGCGCGACCAGGTGGCTCCCCACCTGGCTACAGTCTTCAACAAATCGTTGGAGACGGGCCAGGTGCCTGGTGACTGGAGGGAAGCCAACGTGACCCCTATCTTTAAGAAAGGGGATCACGAAAGTCCAGGGAACTATCGTCCCATTAGTCTCACTTCAGTTGTAGATAAATTATTACAGGGGATAATAGCGGATAGGATAGTTGACCATTTGGATTCCTACAAGCTGCTTGGGGACTCCCAACATGGGTTTAGACGGCATAGGTCGTGTCTCACCAACTTGCTCGAGTTTTTCCACGTCATGTTGGGTGAGTATGATAAGAGTAGGGCGATTGATATACTTTATCTCGACTTTGAGAAAGCCTTTGATAAGGTACCTCACCGCCGGCTAATGGCGAAAGTCCGCGCGCTGGGTATCGGTGGGGGAGTAGGTAGGTGGATTGAAAACTGGCTGAAGAATAGGCGGCAGAGGGTTGCAATTGAAGGGGTTAGTTCGGGTTGGGCCTCGGTCACTAGTGGGGTTCCTCAGGGTTCCGTTTTGGGGCCGCTGTTGTTTATCATTTACATAAATGATATCGACGGTGGCATCGTCAGTCGGATCGCCAAATTTGCTGATGACACCGCCAAATTCGCTGATGACACCAAGCTTGGGGCCAATGTTGGGACGCCCGAAGCGATCGAGCAACTGCGTGCGGACCTAGGTAGGATAGGAGAGTGGTCCGAAAAATGGCAAATGCCGTTTAACTTGGGTAAATGCAAAGTGATGCACATTGGCTATGCCAATCCCAAGTCGGACTACTCGATGTTGGGGAGTAATATCGAGGCGACTGATTTGGAAAAGGACTTGGGTGTGCTAATTAGCAGCGACCTTAAGTTTACCAAACAGTGCGTAGAGGTTGAAAAGAAAGCCCAGAAGCTGTTGGGCTATATCAGGAGGCAATTTCAGTTTCTGAACAAGGAGATTGTGCTCTCTCTGTACAATTCCCTGGTTCGGCCGCACCTGGAGTATGCTGTGCAGTTTTGGTCGCCCACCCTCAGGAAAGATATTGAGAGGCTGGAGCGAGTGCAGGCGAGGGCCACAAAGTTAATCCCTTCCGTTAGGCATATGGGCTACAATCGACGGTTACGCGCCCTGAACTTGTTTTCGCTGGAAACTCGGAGACTGCGCGGTCAACTCATCGAGGTTTTCAAGTTCTTACAAGGGTTCAACGATGTCGATTTTAGTAGCATGTTTAGTTTAAATGATAACCCAACTCGCAACAATGGTTGGAAGTTGGATTTGAAACGGCTTAGGACTAGTGTGCGTGGGAATTACTTTACGTATAAGATCTGTGACACGTGGAACAGGTTACCTTCAGAAGTTGTGAACAGTTCCTCTGTGGATCATTTCAAGAAAAGGTTAGACCAAATCTTGCACACTATTTGAGTGTGTAGAAAATTTTCCGTGGCACCCGTTGCCATTGGTACCTCCTTGGTATGGGCCGCAAGGCCTTTTGAGGTACTTCTTTTCCTTGTAACTCCTTGTCACTCTCTCTCTCTCTCTTATTACCCTGTACAGTAAGAGAGCATGTATGATAGATTTCTGAAATATCCAACGAATGTATTTTCATTATATTCTTTTCACCATACTCACTCGACTGTAATTATCAAATTATCATCCTCCATGGTCAAGAACAGGCAGTGCCCAATGGGATTGAGTACGACTGGCTTGAAAAAAAATTTGTCTGAATCGCTAAAGAATTGATGCATATTGCCAGTGATCAGAATCGCTATATTTTGTCATCAAGAACAGGTACAGCGGCAGAAAATCGTAGATGCATGGAAAGAGAAAAATGTAGAAACTAAGAAACGGAGAAGCATAAAGAGAAACTGAGAAGCACAGAAACACAGAAACGTTGAAGAACAGAAAAAGAAAAAAATATATAAAAACCAAGAAACAGAAAAACGTAGAAGCGTAGAAACACACACAGAAACACGCTGAATTGAAACAGAAAACATAGAAACCAGCAAGCCGAAACGTAAAACCCCAGAGAAAGAGAAACTTGAATGAAAAAAATGTACAGAAACTTAGAAACATAGAGAAGCAGAGAAACGCGGAAGCACAGAAAACGGAAGCAGAAAGAAGCACAAAAACGTAGAATGTTCAAATATTTCCATAATTCCAATCCTTCATTTTAATTCACCAAAAAAAATATGAACAAAAGCAGAAAACGAGCAGAAATAATGCATTTTGAATTAAAAATGTAAATTCAAATTTCAAAAGGCTTTTTTTTTACATTTTTATTTTGATGTAAATGAAATTTAGAAATTTGATCGTTCATGTTGTTTACAAATAAATTTTTTATAAATAATATATATATTATATATATATATACTGTATATATATATATATATATATAATACATATAATATATATATATATATATATATATATATATATATACACACACACATATATACACGAGGACTGATCAAAAAGTTCCGGGACAGATGTATTTATAGCAAAATTACTGTAAATGTTACATACCCAATAAAATTTGTCTCCAAAGTAGTCTCCTGATTGTAAACAGTGATTGCAGCGGCCCAGCCATTTATTGAAGCACCTGTTATACTCTTCTTTCAGAATATTCTTCAATTCTCGTGTCGCATTTTGTTCGATCTTTCGCACTTCCTGAAATCTTTTTTCCCTTCAGGGTGTTTTTCAGCTTATGGAACAGGAAAAAGTAACAGGGTGTCAAATCCTGCGAATACGGTGGTTGGGGAACCAGTGGAATGTTGCGCTTCGTTAAGAATTCCCTTATGGAGAGTGCAAAATGCCCGGCAAAATGGGCGTCGGGTTCGTGGATGTTGCATCATGACAATGCGCCCTCTCACACAGCATTTTACATACTGGAATTCTTAACGGAGTACAACATTCCACTGGTTCCCAACCACCGTATTCGCCGGATTTGGCACTCTGACTTTTTCTTGCTCCCAAGCTGAAAAACACCCTGAAGGGAAAAAGATTTCAGGAAGTGCGAAAGATCGAACAAAATGCGACACGAGAATTGAAGAACATTCCGAAAGAGTATAAGAGATGCTTCAATAAATGGCTAGACCGCTGCAATCACTGTTTACAATCAGAAGGAGACTACTTTGAAGGAGACAAATTTGATTGGGTATGTGACATTTAGTTTTGCAATAAATACATCTGTCCCGGGACTTTTTGATCAGTCCTCGTATATTCAAAACACAGTAACCGAGCAAAGCTTAAATAAAATTAAAATCCCAAAAGTTAAAAGAATAAAACATTAAAAAACATCTAAGCTTTTCGAAGGAAACTATCGTCATCATTCAAGTGGTGGACGGAAGCTAAAAGAGAGAGAGAGAGAGAGAGAGAGAGAGAGAGAGAGAGAGAGAGAGAGAGAGAGAGAGAGAGAGAGAGAGTTACAAGGAGTTACAAGGAAAAGAAGTACCTCAAAAGGCCTTGCGGCCCATACCAAGGAGGTACCAATGGCAACGGGTGCCACGGAAATTTTTTTACACCCTCAAATAGTGTGCAAGATTCGGTCTAACCTTTTCTTAAAATGATCCACAGAGGAACTGCTCACAACTTCTGAAGGTAACCTGTTCCACTTGTCACAGATCTTATAGGTGAAGTAATTCCCACACACACTAGTCCTAAACCGCTTCAAATCCAACTTCCAACCATTGTTGCGAGTTGGGTTATAATCATTTAAACTAAACATGCTTCTAAAATCGACATCGTTGAACCCGCGTAAGAACTTGAAAACCTCGATCAGTTGACCGCGCAGCCTCCGAGTTTCCAGCGAAAACAAGTTCAGGGCGCGTAACCGTTGACTGTAGCACAAATGCCTAACGGAAGGGATTAACTTTGTGGCCCTCGCCTGCACTCGCTCCAGCCTCTCAATATCTTTCCTGAGGGTGGGCGACCAAAACTGCACAGTATATTCCAGGTGCGGCCGAACCAGGGAATTATAGAGAGAGAGCACAATCTCCTTGTTCCGAAACTGAAATTGCCTCCTGATATAACCTAACAGCTTCTGGGCTTTCTTTTCAACCTCTACGCACTGTTTGGTAAATTTAAGGTCGCTGCTAATTAGCACACCCAAGTCCTTTTCCAAATCAGTCGCCTCGATATTACTCCCCAACATTGAGTAGTCCGACTTGGGATTGGTATAGCCAATGTGCATCACTTTGCATTTACCCAAGTTAAACGGCATTTGCCATTTTCCGGACCACTCTCCTATCCTACCTAGGTCCGCACGCAGTTCCTCGATCGCTTCGGGAGTCCCAACATTGCCCCAAGCTTGGTGTCATCAGCGAATTTGGCGATCCGACTGACGATGCCACCGTCGATATCATTTATGTAAATGATAAACAACAGTGGCCCCAAAACGGAACCCTGATGAACCCCACTAGTGACCGAGGCCCAACCCGAACTAGCCCCTTTAATTACAACCCTCTGCCGCCTATTCTTCAACCAGTTTTCAATCCAACTACCTACTTCCCCACCGATACCCAGCGCGCGCACTTTCGCCATTAGCTAACGGTGAGGTACCTTATCAAAGGCTTTCTGAAAGTCGAGATAAAGTATGTCAATCGCCCTACTCTTATCATACTCACTCAACATGACGTGGAAAAACTCGAGCAAGTTGGTGAGACACGACCCATTAGGCCTGTTCAAAAATCAACTTTTTCTTATTTTCATAGGTTTCTGTACATTTTCCCATGCTTTTTGACCTGAAAAAGCCGAAAATCACAACTATTTTGACCTAGGATGTTGGGAAGCATTGCCGCATGGAGCTTTAAATTTTCTGCCTTGAAATCGGCCAAAGCGCCAATTCCGGGGTCCCTTGAATTATGTTTTGCACTTTAACTTTTGATCTAAACAAGATAGAGCAACAAATTAGGTATCAAATGAAAGAGCATAAAATTAATAAATAATAATAATAATAATAATAATAATAAATAATAATAATAATAATAATAATAATAATAATTATCTATCATTTTTCAGGAAACAACAGAAACTCAATCAGAATCTAGAAAACCATCTACAAGTTACAACTTCACAATGGCATTAAGCAAGGAGCTGAGGGAGCTCCGTGGGCGCACAGTTGATATCTCAGAACCTCCACGTACTGTCCACAGGCAGGTGTCAACTGGGCCATCTACCAGATCTCTCACTGAAACTTTCCTGGTTGGATACCCTTCAGCTTTTATCAGTGGTTCCCAGCTTCCCACCAACAGACAGGCGTTCCAGTATTTCCTTAATCTTCAGAATTTACCGGAAAATGCAGGGAGGCCCATGGTTCAAGACCTTGCATATGAAACAGTTGAATCTATCATCCCATTCTGGCAGATGGCTAGGATCAAGACAATGACCAAGTACAACGCAATGAAGCTCTTCATGAAACTACATGAGAAACATCGTGCTCTGGTGAAAAGCAAAGGAAGAGCAAGTAACCCTGGAGGAAAAAGAGGAGCATTTGTGCTGGAATTAGACAGCCTGTTCGATATAGGAGCTCCAGATGCAATCCAGGAAATACAGAACAACATACTGTTATCCAGAGAGAAGAAAGATGAGGATATCAGGTTCTACGAAGACCAAAAGACTGAGAGGAAAGGTCATATGTCTGGTCATGACAAGATTTTTGAGACAAGATCCCTGCAGCAAGCAGCGAGGAATGAAAGACTGCAGCATAGACAAGAACAAGGTAAAACTAATTACTTTGAACGTTACAAAAAGTTTTTAGTTTTACTCCATTGCGATATTTAGCATGTACTTAACAATTACTGTCTTAACATGTACTATTTTACAGCTGCAGCAGAACAAGAGGCAGTTGTTCATGTGGATGACATTACCTGGGGTGACAACTGACAACGACGCTAACACAGAGGACATGGATTACCATCAGCCTCGTCCTGGATGTTCTCACCATCAAGACACTGTGACTAGTGTGACTTTGACGTTTCCAAGGAAGGTCATGGAATGTGATGTCATCTGCAATACAGCTGATCGTCTTGGTTTATCAGACAATCAAGTTACTGCCATGGTTTCTGCCACCTTGAAAGCTGGAGGGGCTGATCTTGATAACTTCGTCATCTCAACCTCAACAACACGTCGCAACAGAATGCTGTCCAGGTATAATATCAGCCAGAGTCACATGTCCAAGTTTTGTGAAAACCCCCCACAGTACGCTGCCTTACACTGGGATGGAAAGTTGCTCAAAGATGTCTTGGGCAGTGAACCTGGAAGTACCTCAGAGACTTTAGCTGTGCTAGTGTCTGGTCCACCTTCATACACTGAAGGAAAGTTATTGGGAGTACCTGTCATCGACAATTCTTCTGGCACAGCTCAGGCTGAGGCTTCAATGGATTTACTGGAGACATGGGAACTTACGGATAATGTTACTGCCCTTGTTTTTGACACTACATCCAGTAACAGTGGAGTTCACAGAGGAGCTGCCAAACTGCTAGAGAAAATGCTGAACAAAAAGGTGTTTTATCTGGCCTGTCGACATCACATCCTGGAAATCCTAGTAGGAGCAGTTTGGGAGAAGCTGTTTGGGAAGGTGAAGGGGTCAGATAATCCCTGGTTTGAGCATCTGAAGGAGTTTGGACGGACTTGTCCAAGGAAAACCCAAAGATGCTGGCTATCAACAGCAAATGGCTGAAGGAAAAGAAGAACAACAGTGAAGAAATACTCCAAGACATTCTAACAGCAGAAAGGCTTCCAAGAGCCGACTACAGGGAAATGGCTGAACTGACAGTCATTGTTCTTGGAGGAACGCCTCCTCGAGGTATTCACTGGAGTCGACCAGGCGCCATTCATCAGGCCAGATGGATGGCCAGAAACCTGTACTCCATGAAAATGCTGATGTTTGCAGATCAACTTGAGTACGACGAAGACACTGTATCAAAGCTGGAAAGACTCAACACCTTCCTTGCGCTGTTCTACACTCCTGTATGGATGATGTCAATGTCTGCTGCAGATGCTCCCGTGAATGATCTAAGTCTAATCCAGGACATGTTGAAGTACAAGAAAACTGACCCAGAGCTTGCTGATGCAGTACTTAATAAGATGGAAAACCACAAATGGTACCTGACGCAGGAAGTCGTGCCATTTGCCCTGTTCAGCAGTAGATTGAGTGACACATTGAAGCACGACATTGCTGCCCAGTTACATGCCACTGAGAAGCCAGACAGCTTCAGAACAGGAAAGCCTCTATTCCAGAGAGTCACAGCTAAGACCATCCTGGTTGATCTCATTGGCCCAGAATCACATTTCCTGCTGGACACACTGAACATTGGATCCGAGTGGCTTCTGGAACCTGTCACGTCTTGGCCACAGAATGAGGACTACAGAAAAGCGTTGGACTATGTTAAGAATCTGAAAGCGGTGAATGACATTGCTGAACGTGGTGTCAAGATGATGAGCGACTTTGCAAATGTCATAACAACAGATGCCAAGCAAAGGGACTATCTCCTTCAAGCTGTGGAGTTCAACAGACGCCGCTTTGACAGCTTCAAGAAACAAAACTCTCAACAACTGACTGTGTAAATGTCATTATGAAATTAATCATCATGTAATGCTTTCACTTCTTGATCGATTAGACTTGTGACAAAATGTTAATCTCAAATTTGTGTCATGAATAAGGCGCCTTGTCTGCCTTGAGTGTGAGAAAACGAATTTTGTGATATTTCTGAAATCTTTGTATGTACCAAACTTGTAATGTGCCATTTCTTGTTCCAAGACTATCATAATTGTATAAGTTAGAAAGAAGATTAAAAACACTTTAATTTGGTGCCTATTTTGTTGCTCTATCTTGTTTAGATAAAAAGTTATAGTGCAAAACATGATTCAAGGGACCCCGGAACTGGTGCTTTTGGCCGATTTCAAGGCAGAAAACTTAAAGCTCCATGCGGCAATGCTTCCCAACAACCTAGGTCAAAATGGTTGTGATTTTCGGCCTTTTCAGGTCAAAAAGCATGGGAAAAAGCACAGAAACCTATGCAAATAAGAAAACGTTGATTTTTGAACAGGGCTAAGTCGACCCATGCCGTCTAAACTCATGTTGGGAGTCCCCAAGCAGCTTGTACGAATCCAAATGGTCAACGATCCTATCCGCTATTATCCCCTCTAATAATTTACCTACAACTGAAGTGAGACTAATGGGACGATAGTTCCCTGGACTTTCGTGATCCTCTTTCTTGAAAATAGGGGTCACGTTGGCTTCCCTCCAGTCACTAGGCACCTGGCCCGTCTCCAACGATTTGTTGAAGACTGTAGCCAGGTGGGGGAGCCACCTGGTCGCGCACCTCCCGCAACACTCTGGGGAAAAACTGGTCTGACCCAGGAGCCTTATACGCGCTTTGTCTATTCTATCGGCAACGACTGTCGCGGTACATCGAACACTATCCAGGCCAGCACCTTCGTGCCTCACGCCTGGCTCGGGGATGATGCGGGTGTCCTCCCTGGTGAACACTCCCGCAAAGTACTCATTAAGCACATTGGCGATGTCCGCAGAACGCCACTTCGGTCCTTTAACGGACCTATTATGCTTCTAATGGGCTTTCTACTATTAACATAACTGAAGAACTCCTTAGGGTTCCCCTTGCAGAGGTTTGCCACCCGTAGTTCTTCGTTACGTTTCGCTAGTCTAACCTTCACCTTCACTTCCCTACACATGCGGACATACGCTTCAGTGTTCTCATGGGAACGATTGGCCTTCGCCCTCCTATACGCTACTTTCCTATTTCGGATAGCCGAAGCGATGTCACGATTGAACCACTTAGGCTGCGTTGAAGCAGGGGTGACCGGTTTTGAGGGTATGGCAGCAGACTGCAGCACCATAAACTCGTCCCGGAATGCACTCCACACTCCCTCAACATCACCGCCGCCCTCTAACCCCATCTCACCTACGCTATCCCTGAGGCTGACAAAGTCCGCCCGCCGGAGATCGAGCTTACTGCCTCTCGAGTTACTACGCTTCACCCGAGGGACGCACACACGAAACCTAATCAGACCGTGATCACTCCCGCCCAACGATTCGTCAACGGTGAGGCCAGTGACGAGGTTGTCTTCGGTCGTGAATACTAAGTCTAGAACGCTTTCGCCTCGTGTAGGCTCATTGACCCACTGAGTGAGGAAGTTCTCATCAGCAAAGTCAACTAGCCTGAGAGAGAGAGAGAGAGAGAGAGAGAGAGAGAGAGAGAGAGAGAGTTACAAGGAGTTACAAGGAAAAGAAGTACCTCAAAAGGCTTGCGGCCCATACCGAGGAGGTACCAATGGCAACGGGTGCCAGGGAAAATTTTGTGAAAGTTTATTTTTCTTTCAACTATCCTAGCAGTAGTAGAAAAACTGGATAGAAAAGTAGAAGGCTCTCTCCCCACCCTCCGCTCCCTCCCTGCCAGAGGCAGGTACGGAAAAAGGTTGAAGAAAATACCTTGACCCTGGAAAAGTAGCAAGGAAATTTTACAGGAAAGTGGAGAATATATAAATAGCTCTATATTTAGCTTGCTCACAGAGACACCGAGCAAGCGAACTCCTGCAGAGTTTTCTGAGGTTTTAATCTTAAACTATGAGTGTGTTCAGTACTTTGTCTAGCCTATTTTTAAACAGATTTACACTTTGACTGGAAACAACCTCTGAGGGAAGTTGGTTCCAGATATTAACTATTTTATAGGAAAGAAATTTCCGCAGACTGAGGTCCTAAATGTCTTTACACACTCAAATAGTGTGCAAGATTTCGTCTACCCTTTTCTTGAACTGATCCACAACTTCCGAAGGTAACCTGTTCCATGTGTCACAGATCTTATACGTAAAGTAATTCCCACACACTAGTCCTAAACCGTTTCAAATCCAACTTCCAACCATTGTTGCGAGTTGGGTTATCATTTAAACTAAACATACTTCTAAAATCGACATCGTTGAACCCGCGTAAGAGCTTGAAAACCTCGATCAGTTGACCGCGCAGCCTCCGAGTTTCAAGCGAAAACAAGTTCAGGGCGCGTAACCGTCGATTGTAGCCATATGCCTAACGGAAGGGATTAACTTTGTGGCCCTCGCCTGCACTCGCTCCAGCCTCTCAATATCTTTCCTGAGGGTGGGCGACCAGAACTGCACAGCATACTCCAGGTGCGGCCGAACAAGGGAATTGTACAGTGAGAGCACAATCTCCTTGTTCCGAAACTGAAATTGCCTCCTGATATAACCCAATAGTTTCTGGGCTTTCTTTTCCACCTCTACACACTGTTTCATAAACTTAAGGTCGCTGCTAATTAGCACACCCAAGTCCTTTTCTAAATCAGTCACCTCGATATACTACCCAACATCGAGTAGTCCAACTTGGGATTGGCGTAGCCAATGTGCATCACTTTGCATTTGCCCAAGTTAAACGGCATTTGCCATTTTTCGGACCACTCTCCTATCCTACCTAGGTCCGCACGCAGTTCCTCGATCGCTTCGGGCGTCCCAACATTGGCCCCAAGCTTGGTGTCATCAGCGAATTTGGCGATCCGACTGACGATGCCACCGTCGATATCATTTATGTGAATGATAAACAACAGCGGCCCCAAAACGGAACCCTGAGGAACCCACTAGTGACCGAGGCCCAACCCGAACTAGCACCTTTAATTACAACCCTCTGCCGCCTATTCTTCAGCCAGTTTTCAATCCACCTACCTATTTCCCCACCGATACCCAGCGCGCGCACTTTCGCCATTAGCCGGCGGTGAGGTACCTTATCAAAGGCTTTCTGAAAGTCGAGATAAAGTATATCAATCGCCCTACTCTTATCGTACTCACCCAACATGACGTGGAAAACTCGAGCAAGTTGGTGAGACACGACCTATGCCGTCTAAACCCATGTTGGGAGTCCCCAAGCAGCTTGTAGGAATCCAAATGGTCAACGATCCTATCCGCTATTATTCCCTCTAATAATTTACCTACAACTGAAGTGAGACTAATGGGACGATAGTTCCCTGGACTTTCGTGATCCCCTTTCTTAAAGATAGGGGTCACGTTGGCTTCCCTCCAGTCACCAGGCACCTGGCCCGTCTCCAACGATTTGTTGAAGACTGTAGCCAGGTGGGGAGCCACCTGGTCGCGCACCTCCCGCAACACTCTGGGGAGAAACTGGTCTGGCCCAGGAGCCTTAAACGCGCTCAGTTTGTCTATTCTATCGGCAACGAGTGTCGCGGTACATCGAACATTATCCAGGCCAGCACCTTCGTGCCTCACACCTGGCTCGTGGATGATGCGGGTGTCCTCCCTGGTGAACACTCCCGCAAAGTACTCATTAAGCACATTGGCGATGTCCGCGTCCGAGGTCCGCAGAACGCCGCTTCCGTCCTTTAACGGACCTATCATGCTTCTAATGGGCTTTCTACTATTAACATAACTGAAGAACTCCTTAGGGTTCCCCTTGCAGAGGCTTGCCACCCGTAGTTCTTCGTTACGTTTCGCTAGCCTAACCTTCGCCTTCACTTCCCTACACAGGCGGACATACGCTAAAGTGTTGTCATGGGAACGATTGGCCTTCGCCCTCCTGTACGCTACTTTCCTATTTCGGATAGCCGAAGCGATGTCACGATTGAACCACTTAGGCTGCGTTGAAGCAGGGGTGACCGGTTTTGAGGGTATGGCAGCAGACTGCAGCACCATAAACTCGTCCCGGAATGCGCTCCACACTCCCTCAACATCGCCGCCGACCTCTAACCCCATATCTCCTACGCTATCCCTGAGGCTAACAAAGTTCGCCCGCTGGAGATCGAGCTTACTGCCTCTCGAGTTACTACGCTTCACCCGAGGGACGCACACACGGAACCTAATAAGACTATGATCACTCCCGCCCAACGATTCGTCAACGGTGAGGCCAGTGACGAGGTTGTCTTCGGTCGTGAACACTAAGTGTAGAACGCTTTCGCCTCGTGTAAGCTCGTTGACCCACTGAGTGAGGAAGTTCTCATCAGCAAAGTCAGCTAGCCTCCTCCCTTCAGCATCGGCAGTCCTGTTTTCCCACTTTATGCCGCGACAGTTGAAGTCTCCTAAAACTACACACACCCTATCCAATAGCAGGCTACTGAGTTCGGTGTACAGGGCTGTATCCTCCTCGAGGAGGAGATGCGGAGGTCTGTACACCAAGATTAACCTATAGTTCGTCCCTCCCACGTTCAGATCGACGCCAAGCAGCTCCCGTTCCGACCGGAACTGGCAGTCAACCGGACTCAACGTGTCTCTGACGTATATTAGTACCCACCCCCCTCCCCACGGGTGCGGTCTTTGCGAAACATTCTATACCCGGGAATTTCGAACTCCCCAACGTAGTCCCTACGATCAGTATGAATCCAGGACTCGGTGATAGCAACGATATCCTGGTATTCTGATGCTAAGAGCGCCCGTAGCTCGCGAAACTTGTTCCTAATTGACCTAGCATTAAAAAGCATTGCACGGAGGGAGCCTTCCCTATTCTGACCGCCCCCTAGCACGACCCGTTTCCCGAACAGCCAGGGCTGTCGGGAGTTGAAGAGACCCTCACTAACGAGGGGGCAACTTCCGCAGGAGACTGAGCCCCCTCCAACGTAGGAGGAGGGTCACCCACCTGTACTTCGACGCACCCTTCAGTTGAAGGTACGTCCGCCACCGGCTCATCCTCATCTCTCCCCGGTGGGGGCCCATCATCTCTCCCCGGACTCGACCTCACCATTCTGTATAGGTGCCGGTCGAGCAGCGCGCCTAGCACACCTTTACCCTTGCTATTGAGGTGGACACCATCCCTCTGGTAAAGGTCCGACCTACCCGAAAATGCATCGAAGGGGTCAATAAACTTCACGCCCAGCGGAACGCACAAGTCTTGTACCCTCTCGTTGATGCCAATGACCTTACTGAGCGCGTGGTCACTGGCATCCATTCGCGGTAAAATACCCATTAACATTCCCCTGTCTGTCTTCAGTTTTAGATCATCCGCAAGAGACATGATCTCGGTGATGATCCCTTCTGTAAGACCTACCCCACCGCCTTTGAGGAACAGGTCATTGCCACCAGCGTGGACAACGATCGCAGTCCTCCGACTAGCCACGCGCACCTTCTCTACCTCCTTCCTTAAGTGCGCCGTTCCCCGCCCAGGTAAGCACCTTACCTTCCTCCCATCCCGGTTTGCAGGAGCAAAGTACTTCTCCTGGCCCCTGATCTGCGAGTCCCCAATCAAAACGGTGTCTTCCTCCTTCGAGCACAGGAGACTAAAGCGGTTAGAGGTCTTGACAGGGGCAACTGGGGTCTCAGGCTTCGGCTTCGCAGCCCTCTTGCCCGAGACCTTTCGAAACCCGTCGCCACCCATACACGCAGTTACACCACCCGACCCACCCCGACAGCTACATCCTTCGGTTTCTTTGGGCCATCAGCAGCCCATTCCCACCATTTTTCTTCATTGGCCCCTGCCCACCCTTCTCTATCGATCCCTTCCCACCCTTCTCTATCAGCCCCTTCTTTGAGCCCTCCCTTTGTTCTAGATACTTAATCTTACAGTTTGAATCTGCTGGTGTGTTTTTAATTTGATCTTGTCCACTGGGTTGGATTTCCAGTGCTACGACCCTAGCTTCAAGCTTTTTTACTAATTCCTTTAGCTCTTTAACTTCCTTTTCGTGGTTGTCTCTAAGTTTACAAAACAAACATACACTAAGGGATGTGATATCGCTGATACTACCCTCAGGGAAGTCTACGCACCAATGATTAACTTTACATTTAAAGCATTCTGCTTTCAATTTAGCTGGCCCTGCCATATTTTTTCGTTTTTGTTTTGTTTTTTCTGAATACTCTGAATAAGATAAAGCGTTCTTGCAATGAAAACTATCCAAAAACGTTCTGACCAGTATATAAAAAAGGGGGGGGGGGTGAATTCATCCCGCGCGTAGACGCATCCGCCTCTTTGCAAGTGACGTTCATTCCTTCCAGAAGACTACACCTCTCCTGCTGCCGCACCGACCAAAGGTCTCCCCAGGGCCGGACAGTCCCAAACGTGTCGCAGCTACCAACTGACAAACACTCGCGACGCAAGCGTCGCGGATTTTCCGCCAGGAGCGACAGCGAGATGCAGCCCCTTAGTAAGTCTTACTAGTCACTCACAAGCGGCCAGACTCTTAGAATCCAGTGTTCAAGGGATATCCCACCAGACCCAGAGGCTACGCCCGAGACTTTACGCTGGCCTGGCAGCCAGCTGGGCAGTAAAGCTCTCTCACCTCAGAGCAGTACAGCCAAGCACCATCAATTGGTCACCAAAGAACGGTCGCAGGGGGCTGGTAAGGCCATTACGCGTTAGGAATGGGCTTAACGGGGCACTAGCCACACTCCATTCATCGCGCCCCTACGCCTGGGACCCCTCCATCCCAGTCTCTCACAACCTACGAGCGTTAAATGGTGTTATTTATAGAGGTTCCAAAGCCTCTCTTCCCACGCATGAGGTAGCAGTAGGGTCCTAATAGTAAAAGAAGAGAAAAAGACTTAATACTAAAAGAAAAGTTTTTTTTTTTTTTTTTTTTTTTTTCAGTCAGAGGAGAACATCCTTAATGTAAGCTAAAAGGACAGCGTAGGGATGGGATGGGGTCCTAGTAACCCACGGGACGGGATTGTGCAAAATACTTCACCCGCCCTCCCGAAAGAGAGAGAACCAAAAGGAACTGGCAGCCAGTTCCTCTAGAATCCCACGACTCGGGACCGGAGGACTGTCACACCCCAAGTATAAAGTTTACTAGATCCAGAAGAAATGTGTGAGAGAGAGAGAGAGAGAGACTTGGTTTCAGATGTACCTAATGTTACCTGGTATTTTTTAAATACGAATTTAAGCATTTAAGTGAATTTTAATTGCAAAGCAGTTGATTTCAAGTCTGAATCACATACAGTGTGTTCAGAAAGTTGTTACATTCTAAAGGAAAAATATATTGGGTGTCCGAGAATTATCTGTACAATTTTTGGCTGTTATTAAAAGTCAACCATGAAGTGTAGAAATTCCAGTGTTGTCCCATTTTACAGAGAAACTCATTAAGTTTTTTATGATAACAAGTTTTGACAAGTTTTTTCTTTTTTGTACGCGGGCATGACTCCAGATTCCTGGGATCTTGGGAGCATTGCTCCAGTAAATTTGACCATGAGAAAAAGTAAATTTGGGTTTGGGTTTTGTTCATCCGCTAGACGTTATGCAATTTTTTTGCGTATACGTTCTTGTACAAACCAATTTTTTAAAATTAAAATTTAGTTATTTTAAGTTTAGTTGGTAATTCCATATTTACAATTATTTTATTTTTTGTTAAGCTTCAATGTTTTGATAATTAAAATTTTATTAAAACGTATTTTTTTAATATAAAATTATCAGGATTGGACTATGTTCCATTGATCTCGGCCAGGTTTGATAAATTGGCCAGATAATTACTTGTGCGGTTTTAAGTAATCGACCATGACTCTAGAATTGAAAAGTTTAGTTAAGTTTAAACTTACTTTTACTTACTTTAACTTACCTACTTTTACTTACTCTTCCTTACTTTTACTAAGTTTAAAGCACTTACTTTTACTTACTTTCATTGTACTATATTTACTTACTTTTACTCACTTTTACCATACTATATTTACTAACTTTTACTTATTTTGTATTTTTTCAGGTAGTCAATAATCAATAATGGATCCTAATATTGATGAAGTTGGAGAGAAAAGTGAGGGTGTTAAAAGGGGTTACTTTTGTGGTCAATGCAAGAACAAATATTCAAAGAAGCAAAACTGGGAGGAACATTTTAATTCCAAAAAAATATTTGTTACAATACAAGAGGTCCCAGAGTTGGGCCCACAGCTTAGATATTGCAGTAAAGAAATACCAGGATGAAGTGCAGCAAAGAGATACGGCAAAGCAGTCATTTAGTTTGTTCACATAATGTGCTAGTGCTAGACCTCAGAAAAATGAACCAACTTCATCAACTGCTAATCTAGAAATGAAACTTTTTCACTAGATGTTTCACAGACTGAAGAAAGTGCTTCTCCTCCACCTAAGAAACAAAAGGTAAGTGAGGAATCTGCGCATCAGACTAACAAAACTGCTTTAGAGGAATTTGAAAATTCCCAAATCCAGAAGACATTGAATGCAATTTTGCGCCTAACAAAGAAACTCACCAAGCTGTTGTGGTTAATAAAGAGAAGAGTCAAAATATGCCTTCAAGTTCAAGTGTTGCATCCAAATCTAATAAAGCAAAAAGCAACAAATTTGACATTTCCATAGCCCATTTAAGCAAGTGTAAATCAATACAAGAAATCCTGAACAATGATTTGATCAAATCTACATTCAAATTGGTGGAAAAGAAGGATCTAGGGCATGCTGATGATTCATTTTCAGTACCAAGTGATATAATGGAAAACATTGCAAATAGTGACACTAATATGCCTGATGTAGATATAGCTGTTGAGGATGAAGATGATGATAATCAAGAAGATATTGATGATGCTTCTGATGATAAAATGTTTAGGTGAGTTATAAACTGTACATTATTGTATTATTATGTTTAGCTAAAACAATTTGTAATTGGTATGTCGTCAATTCAAGAGTTTACTATCATTAACCTATCTAGTGGTGTAAGGGGAAAAAAAGTAAATTCAGAGCTGTGCTCCAGTAAATTTTTTAAAATCTGGAGTCATGTACGCGGGTGACAGACATTGATGATTTAAAAGCAAGAATCACAGCTGCTATTGAGCGAATTGATGTGGATATGCTGCAGCGTACATGGCAACATTTGGATTATCGATTGGATGTTTTGCGAATCACTGATGGTGCACATATCGAATGTTTGTAACAACGTTACTTTAATAAAAGAAACTTTTGAAAATACAGATTCTAAATAATCTTGTTTAAGAATTTTACGTGTGTTATCAAGAATTTTATTAAAAGATGAAATTGTACAGATAATTTTCGGACACACCTATAAACATTTCGGTGAACGCAACTTTGTCTCACCTTTCTTGTAATAATTTTGCTGTACTGAAGATAGAAACAAAATTACCGGTTTTGGCCGATTTTTTCTATAGTTTTAACAGATGACGTCAACGTGCCAAATTTTTGATAAGTTAAACTCGGATGATGACCTGGAAACTTACCCGACTTAAATCCGTGCTTAAGTAGGGGTGCAATGTTACAACATTATATCACGTCAAACAACGAGCTGGAAGTTCTCTACAATATTCGAATAGACCAAAACCGAAATTCAAGAGAAACTTTGGTCACAGTCTTCAAAGAGGCTTTGCAAAGTATCGAGATGGACAGAGAATTGTTTAGTTCCTTTCAGAATAGTGTTAAATTGGTTTTGGAAGAACAAGGAATAAATATTGGTCGTTACTGAAGTTTGTCACGGTTTTCAAATTAATCCAAAATATTTTTTTCTTAATCCCCCAAAACCTGTAAACAATTTTGTTATACTTTTTACATATTTCGTCAAGCCTCTTTTTCTTTTACAGCTGATGTAATGCTTCTTAAATATACATATTTTAGCGAATCATGTAATTACTGTACATTGTAGAACAAAATTATTATAAGTTGGGACAAATATTTTAGAGTTCCTTTAGAGAAGGGGTTCTCATCAAGCGATCACGAAGCGTTTTTAAGTCGATCGCAAGGCAGAATTAGGCATTACCTCAAGATTGCAATAACTATAGAAAATAACCATAAAAATAAAAGAAAAAATGTCAGCGCAAATACACGCAGCCACTCACAATTCGTAACTAATCTATCTAGTTTCTTAGAAAGATTTTAAAAATTACTGTACTTAAAATATATCCTCCTTTTGAAAAAGTTTGTAATTTTGTTCTTTCTTATATAATTTAGTAAAAACAATGACGTAGGATAGGACTGCAAATGTAAGTTACTGAAGTCGGAAGAGGTGGGGATGGGAGGGGTGGAAAACAGTTGAGTATGGGCAGGACAAGATAGGTCACTCTTGCTAACCAAAATTTGAGAGTAGCTCACTTCCAGAAAAAGTTTGAACATCCATGCTTTAGGGTATGCCATCTCCGTTCTATAAATCTATGAATATTGACGACACATCGAAATTTTCATGTTTAGTAATTAGAGTACATTTAAGATTTCTTACGAAGCGAGTTTCAAGTTTTTAAATTTTCTCCATCATTATTATGGAAAGTTGAACAACGCTGCCACCATTTTTTTTGTCGCCAAACTCTGATGGTTTCCCCTTTCTTTCTGCCTCCAAACAGTGAGGGTTACTTGAATACACTTTGGATCTCGGTCTTTTCCAACTCATTGTTATTCTCATTTTATTCTTCGGTCAAGAGTGAGAGTCCTCCAGCGAGAATCTCGGATGAGGCAATCCCACTGTGTATAGGATTTCCCAATTTAAGCTACATTTTTCCACAGAAAATACCCTTCGGGTATTCAGCTCTTTTTTATACCCTTCCCCAAATCAGGAAACTCTTTCTCCATACTTGAAATTCCCATTTTCGGACCAGGAATGTGAATGGGGATGACAGTGAGTGGGAAGTAATCTTTGGATTTCAGTATTTCCCAAAGGAAGACGTTCATATCGATCAATTAAGTCGTGTGACCGGAAATCTCAGTCGATAACGCCACTGCATCCAAGATAGCTGCAAAGGTCCCACTGCTGTATGGGCGGACTTAAAAACGGAAGAATAGGGTGGAATCCCATCCTGCAAAGATCCTGTCAGGCTAAAGAGTCACGATCCAAAATTAAAATGGAGAAAGCATTGCAGTACTTTCAGGTTATGTGCAAAAACTGAAGAAAACACTGCAGTATCTTCAGGTATGTCACCAGTTACAGTATGCCTTCCATTAAAAAAAAAGTATATAATATACATCAACAGACATGAACTTTGGCCGAGTCCTTTACACGTCGTTTCATTTCCTGCAGTTTCTCTGTTCCCCAAATTCGGGAGTCATATGGATTTCATGTAAATTTATCACAGCAACAGCTACTCTGACACTGACACACGTGACACCCGGTATCAGAACCTGCCGTTCTGAACTCAAATCAGTGCACCTGGTGTGATTTTTCTACAACAATTCTTGAACCAAGGTCACCCAATAGAGTCAATAGGGTTACATATGAAGTTTAACGTACAAAACTTGTTGAATTGTGAAGTTGACGTCCGAACTCAGATGAAACGTGACAGCATTATTCTTCATGAATTTCGCTCAAAAGCTTCACAAACTTTCACAAGGGATTCCTGGTCTTGGGAATTCATAAACAGGGTCGCTTTCCTTAAACGGAGATGTGATATCCATCTAATAGTTTAGCTGAGGATTCTTCCTACACACTTTACTCGGAATTCTCTATGCAAAGTTATCATGGATCCAAACTTAGCTCACCACATTCACCGAGGTCATCATTTTGAATGATGTGAAGAAGACTGATGACGCGATTGCATCGGTGGTGCTAACTATTTTGTATAAAAATACTTGTGTACTTTAAGTAAAAAAAAAACATTAAAATTTGCGTGTGTCCTCATTGTATGTAGATTTTTTAAGCTTTGAAAAACAAAAGTTACGAAAAGTACACGAATTACATAAAAATCAGTTCGGATTTCAACATGTCTGATTACAGAAAAAGTCATAAATGCCGAAGTTGGTCGAACTTTTTGGTAAAGTTTCGTCAGTGACCACTTTTTACCCAGTAGGTCGAACAGGTTATATATTTTTTATTTTCAAATATTTGTTTGTTTAGAGAAAGCGTTTTTTATCGTACACAATGCGTCTCGGTGGTGCAGTGGTTAACGTCGCTGACGACGAATCCATCGACCCCGGGATCAAGAGCCGGTGACAGCAGGCGGCGCGCAGCAAAACCCCAGCTGTTCATCCTTTTACACACTAAATAAATTGGTGTGTGTGTGTGTGTGTATACACGAGGGTGGGCTGAAAAGTAATGCCTCCACTTGAATAATTCTGGATTGTGTAGAGGTAGCCAGATAAAACCGGTTTTGTGTTATAGACTAATATAGCCTACACTAATTCCACACGTTGGTTCAGTATCGATTACAATAGAAAGGAGTAAAGACGTTCGCTTCAAGCAACGTACCACCACACGTTGGTTCAGTATCGATTACAATAGAAAGGAGTAAAGACGTTCGCTTCAAGCAACGTACCGTAATTGAAATTTTGACCGCGGGAAGTGTTGCTCCCATAGACATTCATCGGCGGATGCAAGCTGCATACGGCAAACAGTGTGTTGATGTGAGTACCGTTCGATGTTGGGCGAGGCAGTGTAAAGAAGGAAAAGCAGGGCAAGAAGATTTGCGAGACAAACCGCGATGTTGAAGGCCTTTAAGGGAAACCGACGAATCCCATCGGAACTACGTTGACGAACTGATTTGTGGAAATCGTCGCATTAAACAAAATGAAATTACTGCAATGCTCGATATCTCCAAAGAGCGAGTGGGACACATTATCAGTATTCTCGGTTACCGAAAGGTCTGCCCAGATGGGTACCTCGCATGCTCACTGCCAAGATGCAAACTGAGAGACTACGCATTTGCCAAGAAAATCTGCAGCGCTTCGAAAATGAAGATGAATTTCTGCACAGCATTGTGACAGGAGACGAGGGTTTTAGGAAAGTTAATCGCCCACAATTCACTGCCCACAATTCACTGCCCACAATTCATCGCCCATACAATTCACCGAACATTATTTATTTACTAAAACCACAATAAAGAAATGTGTCAAATATTTATTTATTAAAACCATACTCAATAAAAAGTACTTGCGAAAATTATGTCTAAAACACATTCTAATATGAAATATTATGAGCTATCCCTCTTATATATTCGACAATACAATGCTCTGAATCGTAGCTTTCGACGAGTCTTCGAATTCGTTCAGCACAATTGCGATATTTTCTTTTTTTCTTTTGAGGTTCGTGGCCACCTATGTACTGTTCAATTCTGACTTCACTTAAAGTTTGTTTTTTCTTAAGGCACTCCAGAAATTTCCAAATATTTGGATGATGGGCAGCAATCTGTTCTTCAAATCCTCTATGCCACCCTTCGACAGAATTGTTTGTCTTAGGCAAATTCTGTAAGACGCTATCATAAACATTCCACATTTCGTGCGGAAATTGTGGTGATCGACGGTGATGCCTTCTATCTGGACGTCCAATCCAGGTGTCCTCGAAATAATCTACGACTTCTTGTGCTTCAGGAGGAAAAATGTTGTTATCACATAATAATTCAAATGCATCCACTACTCCCTGTGTAAGCACAAATGCTATTGCGGATAGCATACGAAGATTTAAGGCGAAATTTGCATCGATTTCATATTGTTTTTTTAACCCATGAGCTTGAATTGCACGCATGATGCACTGTGAAAAGTGAAAAAAACAGCCTCGTTGTTTTGCATTGGGAAACACTTTTTTACAAGCATTAATCATGGCCTTCTCAAAATCCGTCGTTATTGATAATGGGGATGGTGACAGTTCAAAACTCTTTATCTTTTGTAAAAAAATCCTATATGTTTCTTCTGATTTGTCAGGCAGCAAGGCGTACACTAAAGGCAATGAAGTGTTTTCTTCTAAACTATGCAGAGTATACAATTGGTGAAATAACAAAGGAACAGTTTTAAATGTTATGTCGGCATACCAATGTTTGCTTTTTGCCAACAACTGGAGGTTTCGCTTTGTAGCAAAAATTATTATGCGGTTATCAAGAGGTCCAGAATCAAATATAGGAACTCTTCTCCATTATGCGTTTTTGTATAATTTTCAGGAAACATGTCCTTACGATGAGGTAGGAGGACTGGTCCAGAATTTTTTTTGTCTGATGTTTCGTATTGTTCTTTTTACGCTATCTGTCCTTGGAAGGTTAGGTACTGCTGCTTGACTGCAACCAGCAAAAGCATCTGATAATATGGAATGAGGTGAATCATTTGTATTTTTAGCATTTTTACGCATGTTTTCACGAATTTTTAATGCTTCAACATGTGCTGCATCACCACAATGATTGTGCTCTTTCCAAGATTTAATATTTTGTCACTAACTGTGGTCACTCGAGCTGGGCACTTTGTTTTCTGATATTGCTCACACTTCCAATGTATTTTTTCTTTAATTTGCTTTTCTTTGTAAAACAAATGACCACTGATACATAATTTTTGCTTTCCTTTCTCTGTTTGAATAAACTGAAGCGCCATTATGGGTGATGTAGCAGACACACGACACACTGTTTACTGCTTGAAACTTAACAACTGATTTAATTTTAACTTAAACTTGCTTGGTTTGTGTCGGGGCGAAATGGCGGTAAATTGCTTGGTTTGTGAATGGCAGTAAATTGTGAGCGGTGAATTGTGGGCGATGAATTATTCTGAGCGATGATTTGTGGGCGATGAATTGCGGACGGTGAATTGTGGGAGATGACTTTTCCGGATACTGGAGACGAGACGTGGGTCCACCACTCTGACCCTGAACGGCAATACATGGAATATTGGCACAAAAATTCACCGTAACCAAAAAAATTCAAAGTTCAAAAATCGGCTGAAAAAGATGATGATGACTGTTTTTTGGGATATCAATGGTGGTGTTCTCGAAGACTTTACGGAAAGAGGGACAGCAATCAACTCTGACTGAAACTCTGAAGAAGTTGAAAAAAGGGTTCAGGAGGGTTCGTACCCACAAAAACGCAGTCATTGTTCACCATGACAACGCACGGCCTCACACCAGTGTTCAAACGCGAGAAGCAATTGAGGATCTGCAATTCACCATCTTGCCGCATCCAACATATAGTCCCGATTAAGTGCATGCGATTTTTACCTCTTTCCTGAACTTAAAGAACATCTCCGTGGAAATCGCTACGCGCCTGACGAAGAAGTTGGGGCCGCTGTGAAATTTTGGTTTCGTAGTCAAAGCTCCGAGTTTTACCGGAATGGATTTCAAAAACTCACTTATCGTTGGCGTAAATGTATGGAGGTAGAGGGTGATTTTATAGAAAAGTAAATGTATCGTTTTGAAGAATAAACTCTAAGGTACGTAACTGCTTTTGTTTCGATAAAATCCTTCAACCCATTTAAAATTTATATGAGTGGAGGCATTACTTTTCAGCCCACTCTCGTGTGTGTGTGTGTGTGTATATATATATATATTAGGGTGGTCCTCAAGCATAGGGGGGATTTTCAAACGTATATTTCTCTTGCTCCCAGGGTCTCAATCTGTGAGGTTATGCATAAAACCACTGTGGTTAAAATGTCATTGAGAAATAATAATATTTACCCTGTGCTCAAGAAGGTTGAAGTTATGCCCCTATGTGGGCCGTTGATACGCCTTGCTGAGAGGGTCGGATTGTGTGGTGTTGCTCTCACCGTTGACAGATTAGTGTTTTTTTTTGGCTTGCCTTTAGAATTGGTATTAAACGTTTCCAATGTATCTTCCCAGGTGTTATTTTGGTGAAATGGCCAGTACACGTTCAAAAGACTTCTTGTGACGCCAGTCTCTGCACTCACGGGGAGCAAGCTGCCGTCCATCGGCGACGTCCTCGGCCTGACTCTGCACAAGCTGAGCACGAAGGCGGCAACGACGACGAGGGAGGCTGTCACGGCCGTTGCTGATGAAGTGCTTATCTTGTGGACGAAAGCGCGGATTCCAACGACGAGACGAGACACATCACTGAGAAGCTAGAGAAGTTGTATGGCGAATACAAGCTTCTCAAGAAGAACAAGAATCGACGCTCAGATGCCAGATTGCACGGGAAGCCTCCTTCCAGCAGATGTTCTGCAACCTCTTCGATGTCGCCCACGCTGACGCACTGAACATGATGAACATCGAGGAGAACAAGGCCTTCCTGATCGCCCAACGAGAACCCGGCCGCAGGGGGATCATGGGAGCTGATGTGGTCCTGGCTCGCACAGAGCGCAATGTTGCGCAGCGGAGGGAGGCTGAACAACGCCGTCGGCGCCGTGCGACTGAAGAAATGGCCACTACTTCTCAAACAGCAGAATTGGCCTCTTCCAGCTCGAGCTCTTCACCCCCCAGCGACTCTCCCACCCGTGGCGCTGTCGGAGGTTGCAGCCCACCCAAGCGCAGTCGGCCGGCGAATATCATTTCACCGGCACTGGCGGCTAGCTTGGACCGCACGAAGCTGACCGACCGCGACGCCGTTTACGTGCTCGGTGAGACGGCTCGGTCCCTTGGCCACAACATTGATGAGTTGAACATCAACCGGTCGTCCATACGGCGCCAGAGGATGGCGCAACGCCAACAAGTTGCCGCTCAGCTCAAGGAGCCCTTCCATCGAGAAGCTGCGCTCGTTGTTCACTGGGATGGGAAGCTGATGGCGGATCTGACGTCCAAGGAACAGGTTGATCGACTCCCGATCCTGGTCTTGTGGCGGCGAGGTGCAGCTCCTCCAGGTCGCCAAGCTCGGTTCCGGTACTGGTGCAAACTGTGCCAAAGCTGTGGTGGAAAGCTCTGCGAGACTGGGGATTGGATGACAAAGTTGCTGCCCTCTCGTTCGACACTACGGCTTCAAACACGGGAAAGAATACAGGTGCATGCGTGCTGATCGAGCAGGAACTTGGGAGAAGCCTCCTCTATCTGGCATGTCGTCACCATGTCCTGGAGCTTCTTGTCAGTGCGGTTTTCACGGAAGTCCTTGGACCGTCGTTGGCACCCGAGGTTCAGCTCTTCAAGCGATTCAAGGCGCAATGGGTTTTGAACCAAGAAGATTACGACCACGTCATGATGATGCCAACGCTCGTCAAATCGTCGAGGAGGATGCAGACTCCATCATCGAGTTCTGCAAGAAGGCCTTGCAGAAAGGTCACCCCCGGGATGATTATTTGGAGCTCTTGGAACTCACCATCATCTTCCTCGGCGGAGTGCCCCCCCCCCGTGGGATTCGGTTCCGAGCGCCCGGTGCGATGCACCAGGCCCGCTGGATGTCGAAGGTGTTGTACGCCCTGAAGGTATGGATGTTCCGGCGGCAGTTACGGCTCACAGCCAAGGAAGAGGCCGGAGTTCGGCGCCTGAGCGTGTTCGCCGTGAAGTTCTACACAAAGGCGTGGACAGAGGCCCCGAACGCGGCGAAGGCCCCCTGAGAGATCTCTGGCTCCTCCAGGCTCTGGAAAAATACGAAGACAAGGAGGTGGCGAAAGCAGCCAAGTCGAAATTCGCCAACCACCTGTGGTACTTGTCCGAGGAGTTGGTGGCCCTGGCTCTCTTCAACGACGATGTTCCTCCGGAAACGAAGAAGGCGATGACTGCTGCGATGTTGGAGGAGCCAACGGAGGAGGACGACCCGCCCAGAGAGCGTCGGTCCTGGCGTGCTCTTCCCTGTCATTAGAGACATTCGTGACGGGGAGGACTCGCCAGTTCTTCGACCGACTCCAATTGCGACGTGGATTCCTGGAACAGGATGTGTCGAAATGGCCGGACAGCGAGCAATTCCAAGCGGCTGCCGAGGTGGTCCGGAACCTGTCCGTGACCAACGACCATGCCGAGCGGGCCGTGGCGTTGGCACAAGAATACAACAGGCGCCACACGAAGAAGGAGGACCAGCTGCAGTACATGCTCCTGGGTGTTGCAGAGCACCGGAAGAAATTCCCGGACGCTCGGAAGGCCACGCTGCGAACCGGGCGACAATGAGTGGCGTCAGCACCCATGAGACCCCCGCCCCTGAGCGGCTAATACCCTTAAGTGGGGGGGGGCCCGGAGGCTCGTATACCCTATAAACTTCAACCTTCATGAGCACAGGGTAAATATTATTATTTCTCAATGAAATTTTAACCACAGTGTTTTTATGGGTAACCTCACAGATTGAGGCCCTGGGAGCTGAATACTTCCAACTTTCGATTTTGAGGACCACCCTAAATTATATATATATATATATATATTATATATATATATATATATATACAGGGTGGGCGGAAAGTAGCTCCTTATTTTGGATTGGTAAAAAAATATGTATATTATCCATTTATTTCAGAAGAAATAATATGAAAAGGTAGGCATACATGGTAGGTTTTCTCTAAAATTCAATGTGGGCTCCAACTCTTTCCACCAGCTTCTGGAGCCGCCCAGGAATGGCGTCCACTGACTTTAGCAGGAACTCCGGCGGGATGGAGGACATGACTTCCCGAATTCGGTCCTCCAGTTCTTCCAATGTCCTCGGTTTGGTGCGGTAGACTTCTTCCTTTACCCACCCCCAAGAAAGAAGTCGCACGGTGTCAAGTCGGGGCTCCTGGCTGGCCATTGATGTGGACCACGACGACCCATCCAACGCCCAGGGAAGTGGGCATCCAGCCACTCACGGACAAACAAGAGCGAAGTGCGGAGGGGCGCCATCTTGCATAAATATCAGATCGTCGATGTTCTCCCATGTGCTGACAACCGCCAGACCTCGTTTCGCAACATAGCAGGTACCGCTCAGCATTCATGGTGTTGCGCAGAAGGAACGGGCCCACAACCTGATCTGAGGTCATACCACACCACACCGTTACACTGAACCGATTCTGCCGTTTTTCAGCGGTAACCGTGCGACTTCTTTCTTTGGGGGTGGGTAAAGGAAGAAGTCTACCGCACCAAACCGAGGACATTGGAAGAACTGGAGGACCGAATTCGGGAAGTCATGTCCTCCATCCCGCCGGAGTTCCTGCTAAAGTCAGTGGACGCCATTCCTGGGCGGCTCCAGAAGCTGGTGGAAAGAGTTGGAGCCCACATTGAATTTTAGAGAAAACCTACCATGTATGCCTACCTTTTATATTATTTCTTCTGAAATAAATGGATAATATACGTATTTTTTTACCAATCCACAATAGGGAGCTACTTTCCGCCCACCCTGTATATATATATATATATATATATATATATATATATATATATATATATATATATATATACACACACACTCGTATATGGTGTTTCAAAGCTCCGTACCCGGGGCGCACAGGGATTTGAGATTTATTATTATTACTATTTCCAATATTATTATTTTTATTATTATTATTATTATTATTATTATTTAATCCCTTTGCGTCCAGACTTTTGAAAACCCATATTATATATATATATCGCACACTATTATTAAAGTTATTTATAAAGAGTATGAACACATTCTAGAATATTCCTTTCAGTTATCTTGTTTTAGAACATTCCCACCTCATAACTATGATTATATCAACACGTATGGTTAAACAATGCATTACAATTAAGCGCGGTTCTACACGCATATTTATGCCGTTTTGCTCTAACATCCGAAACTCTTTCCCGATTGATCTATGCAAACTGAATCACATCGTTAACATTCACTAGAGCAGACACGAATCACATTATCTGGGCTGTTCGTAATTAGGCGAGATTTAGTTGTATTTTTGTAATTGAAAACTTTTTTGATGCTATTTGTTTTAAGTAAAGTCGGAAGGTGTTTAAAATTTACGTTCAAAGGGAGGTTGAGGATAATTTTTAGGATCAAACTCATTGTGAATTACTGTACACTATTCCAGTATCCTTTTTTATTTCTAGCTTTGCTTACGTAAATAAGATTACGTATCTTACATTTACACGCAACACGTTTAACCTCTTTGGCCGGCCGCGCACAGGATCGTCTTGCGACTCACGACTGGCAACTTGGGTCGTGACGGCTCGAGTCGCGTGTGATTTTACCTTGACAGAATGAGAGTCCCGCACAATGCAGCGACCGCGACGCGATTCCCCAGAATCGCGTTGTGGTCGGTGCAGTTTGCGGGCCACTGTGTGCGGCCGGACTTAAGTGTTATCGATAAGTTATATTGTCTATCGGTGCGTATAAAAGTGAAAAAGTGGCGTTTAACCGGTTAAGTTTATGTATCCAAATAACATTAGATATTAACTGGGGTTAATTATGCCAAACCATTCCATTTTAGTCAATATCGGCTTCTTGCACCAAGTTTGACCCTTTCCCTAAACCCAAACTGGGTATTTTAGCCCTCTCATAATACAACAAAAAGAGTGTAAACCCATAACTTGACCTTACCTGACCTTTTCTTGAGCCCCTAAACTCCTTTCCAGGCCCAAGAGGAAAAAATCCTGCACGGTACAAGTTTCGCAAACAATAAACCTCTCGCGATAAGGGTATATACGAAGTCCTTCATATAAGAGTTTTAATGCATATAAAATGGCCTTTATTAAAAAGACCTTTTGCCATACAAGTTAAGGCATAAAATTCAAGTTATAGTTGTCGAGTCTTATGGTTATGTAAACATTTGTTGGCTCGGATATAGTATCAGTCCAACAACATTTAGTCGGTCCACGTTCGCATTATAATATGCAAATAATTTCATATAAACGATTTTGAATAGAAAATGTTAGCCAGTGAAACCTCAACATTTACTTTAAGCTCAAAAGTCACTTAGATTTTGAGAGCAACTTCACAAATTTGGTCTCACTGGATTTAGATGTGAAGTTCAAAATTTTGATGGCTGTAGTACTTTTCAATTTTTTTTTCCTTTTTAAATTTAACAAATATGCAAGAAACTGTACAACATAGTATAACTTACAAAACAAAGTATACTGTATAGTATATCACTGTAAACAGTCTGAAGACACCTTACAATTTCATGAATACGTTAGTGTAATAATTAAGACAATGCTTGAAAAGAATCCCATTTTTAAAAAAATGTATTTTTTATATGAAAATTTTATAAATTAAATTTGTACTAAACAAGACAATATAATCAATATTGTGTATATCGTTCCTCGCTTCATCAGAACGTGTGTCTGACACCGAAGACACGAGTTTTTGTAATCTTCAGGTATTTCGCTGTGAAACCTTCGTGCAATAATTCACAGGCCTGCAAATGAGAACTTTGTAAGAGTCGTTTTCTAACTAATAACTGATTTTATATAATTCAACTACGCTCATTTCGAATAAGGTGTCCATTTTTTTCTATCACGTAAGGATTTTCTGCAAACTGGAAGGGAAAAAACAACATAAATAAATATTTATTTCAATTTACATTAGGTACCTATTTCGCTTTGTTAGACCAATTACAAATGTAAACAACTTTAAAAAGAAAGAAGACTATTAACGTCAATTACATATTCATCTTTATTTGTCCTGAGTTTTCTTGCGAGATCTATGCCTTTTAGTCTCGAATGTACGCGCTGTTCCTTTTCTTTTATGTAATAATTCTGGAGTATCCCATTTCAACATCCAGCAGTAATCGGCCATCATGCTGATGTCCCACTTTTCCTGATATCTCTTCTCCATTTCTTTGATGTCTTAGTGAAACCGTTCTCCATGTTCTTCGCTGAGTGCTCCGAGATTCTCAGGGAAGTAATCCAAGTGTGAATGTAAGAAATGTAATTTTAAACTCGTATTACAACCCAACTCTTTGAACTTATTTAGCATGTTGTTCACAATGTTTTGGTAATTTGGGTCCTTGTTGTTTCCCCAAAAATTTGCTGATAACATCCTTAAAAGCAATCCACGCTTCTCTTTCAAGATTGTTCATTGTTCTTTCAAAGTGTTCATCCAAAGTCAGTTTTCTAATCTGGAGACCAACGAAAATTCCTTCTTTCAATTTTGCTTCCGAAAGAGTTGGGAATTTACCACACAATACTTAAAACAATCTCCATCTTCGTCCAAGGCCTTAACAAATTGCTTCATCAAGCCCAATTTTGTGTGAAGCGGAGGTAAAAGGACTTTCTTCGTGTCAACCAAACTTTCACGTTGAATGTTTTTAGAACCAGG
>JAJOZX010003565.1:290000-365000 GCA_023014485.1 Bathynomus jamesi | reverse complement strand
ACATTTGAAATGTTGAAAGGAAACGTGTGTGTGTGTGTGTGTGTGTATATATATATATATATATATATATATATATATATATATATACACAGGGTGGCGAAAAAGTCGCGCATCATAGGAATTTTCAGTGTTGACTATTTTTTTTCTTTAAGGTAGGGAATGGCTGCGAAATTAATAATAGACGAGAGGGGAAGCTTGGTTTTAGTGTATAGAATACCAGGTACTAGAAATCGATGAATCGGTACAGAATTTAAATTCTATACCGATTCATCGATTTCTAGTACCTGGTTTTCCGATTGTGCGACAATTGAATTAGTAAATATTGAGGGAGTGCACTTTGAGCGAGGGAAATTGAGCGAGTACAAATTGAGCTACTTGACACATTGAGCGACTACAAACTGAGCGCAAACTTCACAACTTTACCTTACCAATTGTCAAGGGCATACAGTTGACCTAACCGGGCATGGGTACCCCTGGCCCCATAATGAATTCGGGACCCGGAAAGGTAAGTAGTACCCTTAACCTAACCTAGGCTTAGATGACGTCCCACTCGGACTGAGTTTCCGAGAGTTAAATAGGAATTAACCCTATAAGAAATATGAACAAGTAAACGTTCGCTCGCAACATCTGATCGAAGGTGATAATGATGAAAATATTCTCGACTTTCTGCGTAATGTTTAATATTTTTGGGTCAGTTTGCGCTCGCTCAGTTAGCTAAATCGCTCAATGCGTCAAAGTCGCTCAATTTCCTTCGCTCAAAGTGCACTCGCTAAATTGATGCTGTCCCTGTTATTCCATACACTAAAACCAAGCTCACACTCTCGTCTATTGTTAATTTCGCAGCCATTCCATACCTTAAAGGAAAAAAATAATAGTCAACACTGAAAATTCCTATCATGCGGGACTTTTGCGCCACCATATATATATACTGTGAAACCCATAAAATCAAAATTGAATTATTGTTTATACCGAGGGAATTTATTTTTTTTTTAGGGGTTGCGTTGCGAAGTGCTGTCGGGGTCTGGGGAGCTTGGAGAACAGGGAGGAAAGCGGGTAAAATTTATTTTCTAAATCTTTGAAATGCAAAAGGTAACACCTGTGGATTTAAGGTGACAAGCCGGGTGGAATGAACCCGCAAAACACGGATGATGAATTACCATAAAGAAATAAATTAAAAATAAACGCAGCCATCCATATATAATTATATATATATATATATATACACACACACACTATATATATACAGGGTGTCCCATAATCCGGTGTCATATTGAAATTTATTTTAAATTAAATTTACAAAAGTAATACATTAGAACTAAAGCAAATGTTCAAACTGATGCCTTGTTTTGGGGACCTATTTTTTGTTGCAAATAGAATAACGCAATAATACGGAAGCGAGTTACAATGGTGAGGAAAAGGCCTCCGGAGACTTTTTCCTCACCAGTGTAACGTATTACGGTACTTCTAATGTATTATTTTCGTAAATTTAATTTAAAATAAATTTTCCTATGAAATCTAAACTTATGGAACACCACACACACACACACACACACACACACACACACACACCTATATATATATATATATATATATATATATATATATATATATATATATAATATCTTTTTAAAAAACTTTTTTATTTCTTAGGAGGAAGAAATCAACAATACAAATAAAACTTGATTTTGATCGAAGTTTTTTCTTTTATTTATTTTCCTGAAAACAAAATAGAAAAATAAAAAAAATATATAAAATAAAAAATAAAATAAAAACATATACAGTGTATGTATATATATATGTATATATATATATATATATATATGTACTCTTTAATCTTTAAATAAAAGATTTTTTATTTGATACAAATTACATGAAAAAAAAGTTTTCGCCCTTACATATTTTCATTATTTTCCACAGACAAAACACACATACACACACACACATATATATATATATATATATATATATATATATATATATATATATATATATATATATATACATATACAGTATATATATATATATATATATATATATATAATCAGGATTTCATCCAGACCAGGGGTCTCCAACCTGGGCGGTAGCGCCCACTAGTGGGCTCACATTAAAGGTGATTCAACATTTATTTCATTATTTATTTTATCGATTATGTTGATTTATTCTTTTTGATCTAAGGCGGGCGATAAGCTTTTTTAATTTTCAAAAAATCGTAAAAGTGGGGGGTGAACAAAAAAAAGGTTGGAGACCCCTGATCCAGACCATTAAAGTTTAGTGAAGAATTTTGCGGAATAACTGCATGAAGCAGGGTCTCCTCAGAAGGTCTAATTGTATCCCAGGGCCACAAAATCCAATATATATATACCTGAATAACAAATACCAGGCAAAAATTTAAAAATGCTTCTCATACACCTGTAAGGTGCTTCAACATTTTATCCAGTAAACTGAACAAAATATATACGACTCTACTGAAACACTATATGAACATAACATACTCGATAATACATTTTACGTGTCTCGTTATACGATTTAATATTTAAAATATGCATGATTCATACATGTAACTCCGTTTAATTACACATTATAAATATATATTTTTTTTTTTTAAATAAGCTTTATCTTTCCTTTCCAGCACTGTCTATTTTGAAATTGTTCTCAAACTTATTTTTGACAATATAGCCATCTACTGAAAAATTTGAACAAACTTTCATCTATTTACTTTAAGCTGAATCAAAATTTCTTGGGGAAAAAATATATTTGAAGGAATGTCGTGTTATTTTAAATGTTCAGTATACTGAACACGATGCGAGAAAGGGTTAAGTAAGTAACCATGGAGGTCAGTTTTTGAAATTCGACAGTATTAATACATTGTAACTTTATTCCAAAGCTTATGATGTCTCAGAAGATACAAAACTATCACACAATCCGGGCAACAAGTTCTAAATTAAATCCATCAAGCACTTTTTCAAAGTGACAAAAAAACGTTCTCTCTACTTCTTTGTCACTTTGCTTAATTCATTAGTGAGCAGTTACAAAAAATTTTTAGTGAGGAATTCCTCAAAAGTGCTGAAAATGGGATGAAACGTTCATATATATATATATATATATATATATATATATAATACAAACCGTCGGAATGAATTCTTTATCCAGCCATCCGATTAAGATTTATTTTAATTCAGCATCAGTGTCAGCATTATTGTCTATATCATAATAATAATAATAATAATAATAAGAGTAAGAATAACAGTAATAACAGTCTCTTCCAAACATGACCCAGGATTTGTCTGCGAAAGTACAAATTACTCTTGCAGATTAAATGCCCCAATACTACTAATGGGTTACCTGAATTGTTGGAGAACACCATTTTCTTGGAATAAAATATTTGCATAATTATTAAACATTTATAATATATATATATATATATATATATATATATGCAGAATAGAATAATTAAATGCATAGTGCAAAATTGCATGTAATTTACACAAAATACATAATTAAATAGCCATTTAATACAAAGTTTGTTATGAATATTAAATATACTTACCTTGGAGAGATCTTAGACACAATAATATATAGTATATAATCATTGTTCCTATACTGTATACAATATATATTTATATACTGTATAAATCCAAGTATATGTATCTATTTAACGTACCAGAAGCACTATCGAAAAAAAACATTTAAGTAAATGTCTTCGTATATATATATGTATATATATATATATATATATATATATATATATATATATATATATATATATATACACAAAGATGTTTATTTATATATGTGTTTTTTATCTTAATGTTACATTTTAGGAACTCCACAAAGGTCTTTTTTCAATTAAAGTTTGAAACAGTGTGTCCAGCGAGAGTTAGGTCTGGTGACTGAAGATGGAGAGAACGCGACCCTCCGCGACCAAACTTTACGAGGAACTGACTGAAATTGACCTCAGTCTTGCTTATTTAAGCTGAAATCGGGTCTTACGCCATTTATTTCTTACGCCATTTATTTGGAATGAAAATCAACCTCCCTTTTTAAGTTAAACATTTAAAAAAAGAAAAAAAGGAGAAACTTCGCTTTGGTTGAATTTTGGGTATTCACAGAAAGGATTCTCATGCAGATAATTTATTAAAACAATATATTGTGGTGGAATTCCAGTTATCATCACACGCTTTTACTAAATGAATTCTGCTTTAGTTATATAAATACACAAAAGGCCTTGGAATCGCTTTTCCTTTTCCTTGTGGGTGTGCATCACTTATTTATTTCATGTGTTTAAGTGCGAAATTCATCCCATATATTATATATATTACTACTCATGGAGATTCCACGAACCATGATTTATTTTTAAAATAACCGATATAAATGATTTGAGCAGTAATCCCTGTGGTTGGCATAATTTGAATAGGTTGGCACAAAGTTTGAGCATGTAATATAATTACCGTAACCAAACAGCTTTCTCTGCGATGTAGAATCTCACGCAATAGGCGCTGTGACTACACCATACGATCAAATAATTCTACCTCTTGCCATCTTCCTACCGAGTTAACCGTGTTATTTATTACATCTAAAAATTCAACTAACCGTTTTTATATTTCTAAAAAAAATATTATTCTCAAACACGTTCTAAACATGTTCAAGATCCCCACCCCCGACCCCACAATGAAAAAGGACCCTTTTTTTTTTTGGAAGGTTCAAATTTAAATAGGTCTTAAATATTTTTCGCAATTTTTGAAAAACTAAACTTTTTGTTAAAATTTACAAGGAAAAATGAAAGCATTTCCACTGATTCATATTGAGTATTGAAAAGCAATAGACGATATCAGGAATATAATTTCCATAAATAAAATAAAATTATTAGATACGTATATATATATATATATATATATATATATATATATATATATATATATATATATATATATATATAGAGGGTGTTTAAAAAAAACGCAATCTGAAACAGAGAAAAAGATTAAGTTACAATGATATATGCATTCTCCAATGGGTTGTTTCTTTTTTGAACACCGTGTGTATAACTGTACAGTATATACACCTTGTTAACCTTGTTTGGGTTCCGTGCGTCGGTCTTTCTTCACACGAAGGTCAAGCTGGTGGCCCCGCCACCATATATATATATATATATATATATATATATATATATATATATATAAGTAGCTGGATAGGTGACAGCATTGTTTTCTGATGATGTACCGGGTCTTAGATAGTTCAAATCCCACGTAAAGCTGTAGGTCCCCCTCCGTCACATGAACTTTGTCGTTACGAAGGAAGTTAAATCCCAAATGTCGTTGTTGTTATTATATTAGTATTATTATAATTTATATATTTTGTGTAAACTTATATTACGAGTGTGTATATAACGTTATATACAATGGGTTGCGCGACTTTAGAAACATTGCATAATGTACATAGGAAATTTATTTTATATATACCCATAATATAGGTTTATACAAAACCTATAAAATACTACTACTAATAATAATAACTAGAGGGGACTCTTCGCTTGACGAAACCCTCCTCTCAATCTGTCTTTAATTTTACAGTCGGTTAATGGATACCTGTTGTGGAATTCTCCCGCAAAAATATACCTTTGAAATTATTTTTGCTGGAAGCGATTATAAGAATTTCTGCTCCGTATCTTGAACCCTACGTTTGTGAAACGATAATTGTGGTGAAATTCCTCGTTTAAAAAAATGTCGTCGAATTTATTTCCCCATCGCCTACCTGCTCGATCCGTCACTTCGGTTACGTCGAGTCGAAATATACTGAATGTGGAAACCCCCAAAATCAAGCATTTTAACTATTTTTGCTGAAAGCGAAAATGGTAAGAATTTCTGGTCTTGTCAAACGACATTTGTGGTGAAACTCATTGTTTAAAAAAAATATTCGTCGAATTTATTTCCGCAGCACTAATATGCTCGACCTGTTACCAAGATGAAAATAGAGTGGCGCTCATAAGTATTCGTACAAAGAAATATTTCAGTTATATTCATCCTTAGCTTTAGTATCATGCGTAGGATAGTTATGAAAAGTTTACCGTTCCTCCAACATACGTACACACAAAGGTGGGCACCCGGGCCTCAAAAAGGACCGACGGTCCCGGTCCCGGTCCTTGCCTCAAACTGGACAGACGGTCCCGGTCACGGTCCTTTCTGAAGATAGGACCTAGGAACGACTCGGTCCTAGGTCCTTATATATAATATAAGTGAAAAATTTGATTAAAATGAAAAATGAAATTAAAGCAGGGCTGTGAAGTCGGAGTCGTGGAGTCGGAAGCAATTTTGGTGGTGCTGGAGTCGGAGTCGGAGTCGGTAAAAATGTACCGACTCCGACTCCGACCTCAATATAAATTTTAATAAAATATGTTTGTGTGTGTGATATCACTGGCAGCTATGGTGGTTAAACCACTTAAATAATAAACACAATGTTTTCCATTTCAGACACTAATGCCATTAATTCATTTTTTCTTTTCAGATAATATTTTTTATTTTTAATGCTTATTTAATTTCGAGTTCTTTCTAAATTTCATAAGTTTTTAACTTTCAAGTCTAAAACCCCTTTCACAATGGCAAAGACACTTCCAACAAAGTCTGCAGTTTTTTAATATTTTACAATAACCACAGATGGGAAACATTTCGTGTGTCAGTGTATGATAGAAGATGATGATGATGATGATGAAAAATTATGTAAAGCAAAAATCAGTGGTTTTACTGGCTCTGATAAAAATGCACCAACCAGAGCATCAAATTTGAAAAGACATTTGCAGTGTTTCCATCCCAAAATTTTAGAAGTTGTCATTGAGAAAGATAGTAATAAAAACCTTCCAACTACTTCAAAGTTAACAAAAGATCAGAAATCTACTGAACGACAAGCACCACTTACAAGATTCTTTACTACAGACAAAGTTACCGTAACAATGACCACAGATGATGATGCTTCACGTGGTGGTGATGAAATGCCTCTTCTGTAATTATCATCATAGCAGATTTAGAATTAATATACCTTCGGAGTCGGAAAGACAAAAAATTGAGGAGTCGGAGTCGGAGTCGGAGTCGGTTTTTTATGTGCCGACTCCACAGCCCTGAATTAAAGACACCGGAAATCTTTAATTTTATTAACGTAAATTATAATTGATACAATACATAAATGATGAAAAAAAGTTAAGTTAAATGCTTGAGTTTCCCTTCAAGAAGACTAGCATTTCAAAATGGCTGTCACTGAGCCCTGACCTTTTCGGCTTGAGGACGTCCTTCCCCAAAGAGAAGAGCCTCTCCACGGCGACACTGGATGGGATAGGCGTGTTAAACTTGATGAACAAGTCCTTCAACGCCGGGCTGGGGAACGAGTCCTTGTTGAAGATGAAGGGTTTCACAGGCCTCTCGCTGAGAAAGTATTTGTCCAGGTACGGCCAGGGATTGCCGGGTTCAGTTCTTCCGCTAGGAGCTCCAGTTGCTTGACTTGAAGTTGAAGCACTAACATCAGTAGATTCTTTGTCTCCTCCAGGTGTTGAAACAAGTTTAAGTTCAGTCTCAGTCTCTTTCTGAGTCTTCTGGAGGAAACGATCCATCTTCTTTAGAACTTCAAATAATCACTAAACACACTAAAATCACTAAAAAAGACCGTCCGGAATTGTTTAAAAATGGACCGTCGGTCCTCATTTCGGTCCTCACTGAGAAAAGGACCGACTTTCCCGCTCACGGTCCTTAAAAAGGACCGAGTTCCTGGAGTTCGGTCCTTTTGGAACTCGGTCCTGCCCACCTTTGCGTACACATAATGTAAAACAAAGAATTTGAGGAAAATTAAAGTTAAAATGCAAAAGTTTTCCTAAATATATTTACAAAATTATTTAATACTTTGTGTGTCCACCTTAGGCTTGACGAATTAAAATTTTTATCAGCAGTTCATAAGTGAGACCATTGGCAATTTTGAATTGTAGAATTTTCTCTGAATCTTCATGAAAGACGGATGACTGTATAAACCATTAGTAAGCAATGGTCGTTGTGGTAAAGAGCCGTCTACAGATCTTAAGAAATCTGTTATTACTGCAAACGAGTCTGGAAAGTTATAAGATAGGAGAACTTCGAATCCCATTTACGACGGTTGTTGCATTTATAAAGAAATGGAAAGGCTTTGGAACAATCAAAACTCAATCAAGGTGTGGACGAACTTGCAAGATTGCTGAACGTACAGCTAAACGGTTTGAAAGAATGGCTGTTGCGAATCCAAGAGTGACTGCGGGTGATATTTGCCAAACATTAATACAATCTAAGGTCGATGTCCATCCCTCTCCGTACGTCGTACATTAAGAAAGAATAGTCTGCATGGATGAGTTGCACGAAGAAATCCTCTGTTACGAAAAGCTCACAAAGAAGCTCGTTTAAAGTACGACAAAGATCATTAAAATGATGGATTTGCATTCTGGCAGAAAGCTGTCTGGACAGACCAGACCAAAACTGAATTATTCGGAAACAACGACCAACGGTATGTTTGGCGAAAGTCAAATGCTGCATTCGAGGGGAAAAAAAAACATCCTTCCTACGGTTAAATATGGTGGTGGTGGTAGTTTGCTTCTTTGGGGATGCTTTAGTGTTCCTGGTCCAGGAAAGCTTGTCATCAATGGGATCTCGAATTCAAAGAAACATCAGGAAACTTTAAAAGAGAATGTAATGCCTTCACAGTTCGGGAGTTGCGAATAAGTCGCAATTGGGTACTGCAATAAGATAATGACCAAAAGTATAAAAGTAAGATCACCATGAAATGGCTTCAACAACAGAATTTCAAGCCTCTCGAGTGGCCCAGAGAAAGTTCAGATCTCAATTTAATCGAGAATTTATGGTTGGATTTAAAAAAAAGCTGTCCGCAACAGGAAACTCTTCCAATATGAATGAATTGCAACAATTTCCTTTTGAGTTTAGAAGAATGTGCTAAAATTTCTACCGAGAGATGTCGAAACCTTGTACAGGGTGGCCACAAAGTCTCTTTGCATGAAAAACAAGGGCAACAGAGATATGCTGTGATTTCACTGCAAGGGAACTTTGTGGCCACTATGTAGAAAAATACCCCAAAACGAATCACTGAAGTCATTCAAGCAAAAGATGAACAACAAACAAAGTATTAAATAATTTTGTAAGTAAATATATGGAAATTTTTGCATTCTAACTTTTTTTTAATTCCTTCAAATTCTTTGATGTTTTATATTATATGTTAGAGTTAAACTTAATTTTGTATTTGTTAATTTTCTCCAAGCGAACGGTAAACTTTTCATAACTATTCTATGCATGAACAAAAGATGAAGACGAATATAACCGAAATATTTCTCTGTACAAATACTTACGAGGGTCACTATATATATATATATATATATATATATATGGGATGAATTTCACAATTTTTATTTATTAGGGCCCTGCGAAGCTTCGAGATTCGATTTGATTTCGAATCGAGAGAGAGGATTCGATTTGATTCGTTAGCTTGGGCTCCGATTCGATATTTTCGAATCTCCGGTTCGGTAAAAAACATCAGTGATGTTATTTTGAAGAACACTTTCGTAAATAAACACTTTTCTTTTTACTTAGATTATAATTCAATCTATATACTGAGGCCAATCTCTCGCGCAATAACACTTTTATCATACTTTAATACCATTGCTCCTCCTCATGATCAAATACTAAATACATTTTTTTTAGAAGGATTTACTGTCTTTTGTTCTCAAGAAGATTTAATTAATTTTATGGTTATTACTAATTGTATGTAGAAACACTGTAATCTATGAGTAATTGAGTATATGTGTACAGTTGATTCGATTCGATTTGAATTGTTTGGGATGATTTGATTCGAGATTCGATTAAAAAAAAATTTGATTCACAGGGCCCTTATATATATAAATATATATATGAAAAGAAGGATCAACACAACGGCAAACATTTTCATTTATTTGTACATCAGACGTTTCGACAAATCTTTTGTCATCATCAGTGAGTTAAGTCTTAAAACCTTAAAACAAAATTGAAAAGTGAAAGTTACATCAATACAATATTAAGACCATTAAAATTAAAACCTTAAAGCAAAATGAAAATTGCATCAATACAAAATTAAAACATTTAAATTTCATCACTATAAAAACTAAAATTAAATTAAATTTCATCACTATAAAAACTAAAATTAAATTACCTCAATAGGTAAATACACAATGTTTACATCCACCTCCATACTTGGCAAAGTCTAAGAGACCACTAGGTGGTCAGGGGATTAGAAAGGGTATATCTGTGAAACACGGTTGGTTGTCAAAAGAGTCGTAATTTGTAGGATGAGCTATTATTATTAAGGGTTTGTTTCTATAGATGTACAAAGATTCTAAAATTCGGAGTTCTGTAAGGTTATTGGATCTAGTTAAAATTTCAAACTGAGTTTTGTGAAGGGGATGGTCGTTTTCATTACTGTGGTTTCTAATTGCGGATTGTGGAGGGCTACTGAGGGGACGGTTGGTACGGACTGACAAGCCCAAATGTTGAGAAAGGCGCACCTCCAGTTGGAGTTGAGTGCTGCCAATATACGCAGCCTTACAGCTGTCGCACGTGTATTTGTAAACAACATTGGGGCATACAGTTTTGGGGAATTCATCTTTGAACTTTAAAAAATTTGATAATTTAAGTGGGTTGAATTCCCCAAAACTGTATGCCCCAATGTTGTTTACAAATACACGTGCGACAGCTGTAAGGCTGCGTATATTGGCAGCACTCAACTCCAACTGGAGGTGCGCCTTTCTCAACATTTGGGCTTGTCAGTCCGTACCAACCGTCCCCTCAGTAGCCCTCCACAATCCGCAATTAGAAACCACAGTAATGAAAACGACCATCCCCTTCACAAAACTCAGTTTGAAATTTTAACTAGATCCAATAACCTTACAGAACTCCGAATTTTAGAATCTTTGTACATCTATAGAAACAAACCCTCCCTTAATAATAATAGCTCATCCTACAAATTACGACTCTTTTGACAACCAACCGTGTTTCACAGATATACCCTTTCTAATCCCCTGACCACCTAGTGGTCTCTTAGACTTTGCCAAGTATGGAGGTGGATGTAAACATTGTGTATTTACCTATTGAGGTAATTTAATTTTAGTTTTTATAGTGATGAAATTTAATTTAATTTTAGTTTTTATAGTGATGAAATTTAAATGTTTTAATTTTGTATTGATGCAATTTTCATTTTGCTTTAAGGTTTTAATTTTAATGGTCTTAATATTGTATTGATGTAACTTTCACTTTTCAATTTTGTTTTAAGGTTTTAAGACTTAACTCACTGATGATGACAAAAGATTTGTCGAAACGTCTGATGTACAAATAAATGAAAATGTTTGCCGTTGTGTTGATCCTTCTTTTCATCTGTAAGCTCCGTTTCCCTAAGGAGAAGTCAATAGCTTTGATAAATATATATATATATATAGGGTGAACCAAATGTAGGTGGACAGTAAATGATAACGTTTATTTTGAGAATACATTTAATTTTTTTGTATACTATAATACAAAATAAAATTTAAATAAATTTAGTTATAATATTTAATATAATATAACACAAACACCATAGTTATAATGAACACCAGAGTTATAATATAATATAACACAAACCGTATTCAACTTACTGTCCACCTACTTTTGGTTCACCGTGTATATATATATATATATATATATATATATATATATATATATATATATATATATATATGTATGTATGTATATTACTTACTTTTGTTGAGTTTGAACGACGGTTCAGGATCGACCTCGGTCGACCCCTCTTTATATATATATATATATATATATATATATATATATATATATATATATATATATATCCTCTATCTGTTCTTTCTCAACTTTTCTAACACGTTTATTGTAAAGACTGTCCCGCACTTCCTTTGTTTTTACCTCTGCGTCGTCTAAAATCCAGCATCCAAATTTGCAACTTTTTTTTATACCTGAGTTAATGCGTAACAAAAGGGACCTCACATTAATTACTATGACTATCATGCTTTTATCTGAGAATACTTTAATATTCAATTAAAAAAGGAGAGAATAATTACTCTCCTTTATCATTTGAGGTAAATTTAAGAAATTTTATTCAACTTGAGGACGCTTTTGTGTCTTAACTAGGGCATAAAAAAGATTTCCAGTAACTACATAGTTACACTATATATTTACATTAAACTGTGAATCTCAATATGTTTGCTTTCGGATAGAGAACCGTTCTCACACGTACACTATAAAAAGTAAAGTTCCTGGTTAGTGTCTATGTGGTCCACAATTTGGAACTTAACTCTAAGAGGACCCTTTCTTTAACCTATTTTGACACGTAATACAGAATCAAAAGGTTCGAAATTTTCACGTCATCCGGAATTTTACCGCTTACAGTCTACAGTTTCAGGCCCGCATAACGGCGTAAACACAATCCAAACTAGGTCAGTGGAATGAATTGACATCTTTATACATCATCAAAAGTAAATCCGCACTTTCATGAGCCTGGTTTGATGTCGCATATATCTTGACATCTGCCTCGCGAATGTCACCCGAATTTCATTCAGTTCTGTCACCACTTTCTACAGTATAGCATTGATCGTCACTGGACCATATTTCTCTCAGAATGACCACTCGCGAGTCTTTGCAAATTAGAAAAACGATTCAATGGATGACATTTGTTATTCAGTCGGATAAAAATTTATGAATGTTGAAAACTTAATGAAATTTCCATTTAATGAATTAATTGATTCATTAAAAGAAAAAAAGCCACAATAACAAGTTAATTTATTATTTATTATAATTTATTATAAAGAAAAACCTTCGGCTTACACACTAAAGTTTTCATTCAACGCGAGATGAAGACCCCAACACAGATGGAAAACTTTTGCTTCTAATAAACTCTTATTTCATTGTGGCTTCTCCAGTAAGTCAACAGTTTTTCGTAAGTGACAATATCCTTTTTTTTTTATACAGAAAAAAGGGGCCGAGGGCGAGCGAACGCTCCCAAAAAGGCCCCCTCCCCCTCCCCATAGAAGAAGAAGAGCCGAAATCAAGATCCAAAGTTTTCGAGATGCCTGGACAGTGGACACTCTACGTTTGAAAGATTGAAGGTCATAGACAGGGGGGAAAGAAGGATTGAGGAAGGTTGTTCCAGAGTTGACCAGTTGAGAAGATTCACCCAATAAATGATTTATTAATTGATCTATGACGTAAGTTCGTTTCGTAACGAATGTCAGCGATAATATTTGTTTTTCATATATGAAATGTAAAAAATTGTTTGGCGATAACTCGCCTTCACATTTATCCGAATATTCAGTAGCATTCAGAACTCTCTTCAAACCATATACGACCCATTTGCCGATCGTAAAGATGTCGGAAACGTTATTGCTTCATTGCTCATTCTCGAGTAACGTAAACAATCCAATATATATGCACAGTTGTTGGCAGTAAAAGCTAATTCATTGATGGAAAACACCATAAGTCATCTCGATGGAACAACTTCAGACCCACAATATCCCAAAGCAATCGAAGTTCATGATGTTTTCGATGCATAAAGAGGTCCCGGGTTATCCCTATTTTTTATTTTATTTTTTGACGCGTATCTTTACTGACCTCTACTGGCATCTTCATTCTAATTTTAAGTTTTTACATTCTTCTTTATTAATGGTCTCTTTTCATTCTGTCATTTCAAAACAGTTCCCTTTAGATGTACGTTAATTTCATATTAAAAGGAGGAAGAATGTACAGTTCCGGAAAAAAATTCGCCAAAAAAAATTCTAAAAAGCATAAAAAATTATTATTTTTTTTAACTTACTGTTGTCACTAAAAATAATATCTGAAGGAAACAGAATATTATCAGTTAGTATTTTTTGTTTTTTTAAGAAATTATTTTATGCTAAATTTTTTCCGAAACTATTTACAGGGTGTACAATAAATAAGTCCAGTCTCATATGAAAATTTATTTTAAATTAAATTTACAAAAGTAATCAGGGTTGGTAACCAAAAACCCAACCTAAAAACCCACATCAATTTACTTCTCATAAACTTATTTTTAACTTTGCATTTTTTATAATATGGTTATGCAGTCTTATATATTAACAACTATAAACTATAATTAATGTGATAAGGCCAATATAAACTAAAATTTCCGGAAACTATTTATTTGACATGTTTCATTATGAACCTTATATCTAATACTGTATCTAATTTATCTATCTTCTAATTGGCTACCTATATCTAAAAATAAATCATGTTTCTTTTCAGCTTCATAATTTAAATAATTTAAGTGGTACCTAATATTGATTAAACCGGTCTGCATGAAAATCGATTTCTTTATTTTGAGTTGTGATTCTGAAGCAGTTCGCTGCGCTGAATTAAAAAAATGCTACCAGTTTTTTTCTATCACCCACAGTTTTAAAGTTATTAGCAAAACAATTTTGGGGCGTTTTGTAATTTTTTACCTTTTTTATCTTTAATTAATTTCGTTTTTTCATATTTTTCAGAGAGATAATTCTAATATTACGTCTTTACAATTTTAATAATGGCTTCTAGAGGATGTACCCATAGTCCAGACATATTTTGTTATACTGTATTTGTGGTCGGTATGTTGTTGTAAAACAAAGGACAAATGTAACGACCTTCATTAAGAGAGCTTATCATGCTTATTTTGGAATTAAATTAGGAGATCAAGACAAAAGTTGGGCTCCACACAAGGTTTGTCTTACGTGTGTTGCGGCACTAAGGAATTGGAGCAAAGGTAAAAAGTTTGCCATTTGGGATCCCTATGGTATGGCGCGAGCCTAGAAACCATACCGACGACTGCTGCTTCTGTTCTTGCAGTGTTAAAGGTTATAATGCAAAGAATAAAGAGAGCCTTCAATACCCAAGTCTTCCATCTGCAATAAGGCCGGTACCCCATGGTCCAGAAGTTCCTATTCCCCGCCCACCCGAGAGTCTGGATCAATACAATTCAGATTCTGATTCAGCTCCAAATCCAGACAATGATGATGTTTATGAACAGCCAACAGCTGACCGAGATCCTCCTAAACCATTAACCCAAGCCGAACGAAATTACTTAGTCAGGGATTTGAATCTGCCTAAGGACTCTGCAGAACTTTTGGGATCTAGATTGCAGGAGAACAATTTATTGGCGTCCGACACATACTTCGCTTGGTACAGAAATCGTGAGAAAGACTTCGTGCCTTTTTTCAAAGAAGATGGTCCCTTGGTATTTTGCAAGGACATCACAGGATTAGTGTGCAAGCTAGGCATCGAACACCAAACCAGTGACTGGAGGTTGTTTATAGATTCCTCTAAAACCAGTCTAAAAGGAGTGTTACTGCACAACGGTAACATCTGTCCCCAAATGTTAACCACCCATTGATGGGAGGGGAGAGAGTATTTTGCTGGGAACGGGACTGGTTGTTGTATATATTTACCCTACATTATTATGTAAGCGTTACTGTAATCTATAACAACAAAATTTACGGTTTAGCATGTGCAATCCAATGTTGGTCTCGATAAGATGGTTCACATTTGGGGATAAATGGGGGATTTATGTCACACCCTGTAGTAAGAAAACCATACGTGATAGGGAAAAACTAACTATAGTTTTGAGATCAGCGCACTCAAATTATATAGAATCACCAACTAGTTTGTAAAAATCGATCGACAAGTTTTCAAATGTGTACTGGTGTTATTGATCAGTATGTTCAGCATCTTTTGACCTTAGGTGGCGGTAGATTCTTGTATAAGAGTAATGGTACAATCATCAAGATTAAGGTCATTCTTCATTTCATGGATTACTTCATCGTTAACTTTTATTAACAGATCAGATGCCAACCTTTTCTTGTTTGGTGGTTCATATCCTAATCTTAGACCTTTGATTAATTTTATAAATTCTTTATTTTCTAAAACGTTGAAGGGTATGTTAGTTGAAAAAAAGAACCTTGCAACTCGTAAATCTAATTCTTCCTTTTGGTCCACAGTCGTTCTTACCACAAATGGTGTAATTGATCTCTGCCTTTTATGCTTTATTGGTGTTGAATGACAGAATGTGGATGATGAAGAACCCGCACTGGTGTCACTCATTTCAGGCACATTTTCACTTATAATCTTTGCCAGAAGCCAAAGTTGGAGGAAGTGAATCAGTTTCAACTGATGCTCCAAATTCGAGTCTCGGCATACCTCTTGCCTCATTTTCAAAACATTCCACTTTTCTTTTAGTGCATTTCTCTAGATCAGGGGTTCCCAAGCATTTTCCAGTGCGACCCCTTCTAGTGCTGTTGCCTATCCAGTGCGACCCCAAGTCATTACGAAGAACAAGTATATATATATATATATATATATATAATTTTATCTAGTGAGGAAGAATCTTAAAATAAATAGAGACATATTTTTATACGTATTTATTTAACTGTAAAAACAAATAAGGAAATGTATTACATAACTCAAGAGTGTAAAAGTAAACATTGTCAGAAACTATTTACAACTCTCTCATGTTTAATATGTAATATAAAACAACATATCAATCAATATTCTAAGTTCCTACTCTATCATATGTCTGATATGCTATAACAGTGGCATATTTCATATCTGACATGTGTACATTATGATTTGATTAATTTTTTGTACCTGGGGGTATATGAGGTTAAGGAACATAGCATACAATTTTCTAAGTTGATGTTTGAAATACGGTTACGGTACTCATTTTTCATAAATACCATTGACGAGAAAGCTGCCTCACAGATATAGGTGGTTCCAAATTGTACCAGAACTTTGATAGCTCGATTTTTAACAGTCGAATGTGTCTCTGGTAAAGTAATCCAGAACTTTTCTACGTCATCATAGATATCAAAATTCACCCTTGCCTCATTGTCATCCTGTAATTCTGCTATTTCTAGTGCAAAAGAGCCACACTGTTTTGCATCTGTCTTCAACGGAAACTGAACAAAATCATACGACTCAGTAAGCAACTCAGGGAATCTATCATGGAAATTTGCTGCCAGTTTCTGCAAATATTCCAGTAAATCCTGTTTCTCCTCAGTGAGGTCCAGTGTTTCATCAAAGTCCAAATCCATCGTAGCTGTAAATTCCAAGTAGTGAGGGAAAAGACAGAAACTGTCAGCTTCAGCTTGTTCTCTAAGTATCTGCAACTTGCTGACAAAAGCCTTTATAGCAGACTGGAGATCAAACACTCATTTACCTTTCCCCTGAAGTTCAGTATTAAGTTTATTAACATGCTCAAATATGTCTGTAAGAAGTGCAAGACGAGCAAGGAAGTGGGGGTCATGGAAATAATGAGCATTCTTATGACCCTGATCTTGTAGGAACGATGCCAGTTCACTGCGAAGAAGGAAAACTCTTTTCAGGGTTTTCCCCCGAGAAAGCCATCTGACAGCAGTATGCATTAGCAGTGTCTGATGTTCACTATTTTCAGCAATGCACAACTGCTTGAACATGCGGGAATTCAGATCTCTTGCCTTGACGTGGTTGACAGTTGTAATGACTACTTGCATCACGTCAGAGAAGCTCAGAGACATGTCTTTTGATGACAAGCTCTGTCGATGGATGATGCAGTGATTTATTTTGATGTGAGGAAGCATTCTTGATAGTATTCCACGCAATCCTATATTCTTTCCCATCATTGATGGGGCACCATCCATGCTACATTCGCATACTTTACTCCAGTTCAAGTTGTTTTCTGTGAAGAACTTGTTTATAGCATTAAAAATATCTTCGCCTCTCGTGGTGGTTTCAAGTGAAATGCACGCAAGCAGCTCTTCAGCTACCACGAATTCCTTGAGAAACCTACCGAAGGCCAGAAGCTGGGGCTGTGATGTGATATCCGTTGACTCATCCACTGCCAATGCTGTCCATGGGGAATTTCTGAAGTCTTCTAAAATTTGCTCCTTCAGGTCCACTGCAATACACTGGATGCGTCGTGTCATTGTGTTATTGCTGAAAATAACATCATCAGCAGCTTGACTGATTTTCTTGGCAAATGGTTCTCCTTCAAATATTTCACTAAAAATTCTTAACGACGGTTTTATAACCGTTTCACCCTCCACGAATGGACGTTTTTCCCGAGCAATGAGGAAAGCCGTCTTGTATGAGAAGATTTCCATCTTCTCTTTCTGAGTAAGAGCTTTGGTAAGAACAGACTGAGATTTTGTCAAATGGTTGTAACGCTGTTGAAAAATTCGTCTTCGAGCCTCTTCTGGCAGTAAAGCAATGTTGGCATGAGTATCCAAGTGTCTCTGCAGCTTATTTGGTTTCAAGGATTCGGCAGCGATTTCCTTCGAAAACACAACACAAATCCCTCTACCAGCGACGTCAGCTATTCCATATTTGTCCAGAAATGATGAATTGACTGAGCGTTTTCTCTTCTTGTTGGGCGGCTCTGATGACTTTTGCAAAAACTTGTCCATTACGCCTGTAATATAAAGATACATATTAAACACAGGATTACTAAACAATTATCCACATGCTTTAAGAAAACTCAAAATTATAAGACTGTTCACGACAATAAAACAAATAACAAAACATTGATTTTCAGTGTACTGAGAGAGAGAAAAAAATTACAAATCAGTAATAAAATCGTAAAGCATCAGTTATAAATACATTGTAAGATCACTGAATTATAAAACAGTCACAAAACATCAGTTATAAATATGTTGTAAAGAACACAGAATTATTAAACATAGTCAGAAAACATCAGTTATAATGTTATATCAAGTTGTAAGCACACAGAATTATTAAACATAGTCACAATTTCACAAAACATCAGTTATCAACATGTAAGCACAGAATTATTAAACATAGTCACAAAACATCAGTTATCAATAAAACAAAATCACAAAACATTAATAATCCAAACACATACAGAATTACAATTGCATACCAATAAAATTATTAAACAAAACCACCAACCATTAATTATTATAAGTGCGTTCTAAGAGCACACAAAATTCCAATCCAATGATTAAATTGCACGATAATATAATAATTAGAATCACAAACCAATAATTAACATTTAGTAGTGCATGATAAAACACAAGATCATAATATGTGGTAGCACAGATTGCAATTGAAAGCAGTAATTATGAATTTGAAATAATGATAATTTTAATAAAAATAGTTGGAAGCAGATATCATTATCGAATTATAAAACACAAAATTCGAATGCCGTAATTATAATTGTATGGCAATAAATCTAACACTCAGAATGCAATTGTAATTGTGTGCAAATAAAACCCACATACGTAGCACCAATTACTACTGGATAGCGTTGGAAATATAAATACCTGATATTGTCGTCAGTATCGATGACAAATGGACGTCCTCTTTGGTCGATGATTAGGAGTAAAATGAGTTGATCAGTGCAGCTGAACCTTCAGTGTGGGACTGTGGGTTGTCAGTGACGTGTGGCTGAGTCTTGGGTCAGAAAAGGCTTAACACTAGGTACCTGCTGTTAATCCGGTGACCTAACCCGACCTCACATGCCTCTCCCACTTTACTGACCGCAGAAAAAATGACCGCGCTAGTCCCCTGACCTGACCGGATATATAATGCCAGACAGATGTTTTCTCATGACACCTGGCCTATTTACAATGGCTGTGACCCTTGCAAAGACACTTGCGACCCCATCGACCACATTGGCTCCCTGCGACCCTTTGTGATGAGGCTTGCGACCCCATTTGGGGTCGCGACCCCGGGTTTGGGAACCACTGCTCTAGATGATGTTTCACTCTCTCAATTTTTCGAGTGATACTTTTTTGCAATAATTGCATAGTACTCTAGTAGGCTGATCACTTAATAAAGTCACCTCGTCCCATTCGCTAACTTTAGATCTTCCACCTCTATAACTCTGAGCTTGGCATCTTAAAGATTTAAATTTGAGTTAGGTCTAAATAAAGCTGAAATCTGCTGTTAAGAAATAAAGGAAAGATCTAAAATTAAAATGGAGAAAATTCTAATATGTCATTATTCTCTCTCATATCTGAACTTTCTGTGAAATAAAGATGTCTTTTTAATATATATTGTAGATTAGATAAATAAATTAATAAAATAATAGATATATTAGGCACTACGTAATTATCGAACATTTCTAAAAAAAAATTCAACCCATCAAAAAACCAAAAAACCAGCAAAAACCCCAGTTGGGTTGTTTTTTTTGTGTGAAAAACCCGGGTTTTTGCCAACCCTGAAAGTAATACATTAAAACTAAAACAAATTTTCAAATTGATGTCTTGTTTTGGGACCTTTTTTGTTGCAGGTGGAATAACACGCAGTAACTAATATGGAAGCGAGTTACACTCCTGAGAAAAGAAAAATCGCTTCCACATTAGCCCTTGCGCGTTATTCTACCCGCAACAAAAAAAAAAGTTGCAAAACAAGACATCAATCTGAACATTTACTTTAGTTTAAATGTATTACTTTTGTAAATTTAATTTAAAATAAATTTTCCAATGAGACCGGACTTATGAAACACCATGTATATATCACATCACCTTCAGGTTGCTTAATAATGTAATAATTAAAGTTCTGTTCTTTGAAATGGAAATCCTTTTACGTCAATCTTTAAACTGATTTCGACCCCACTTTTCAAGTCATTTCAGATCAAAAGTGACCTTTTTTTTTTATGCAAAGCAGCAAACACAAATTAGTAAAATCTTCTGCGTATAAATATTAAGCCATAAAATAAACATCACGCCTCATAAAAACACACACACACACACACACACACACACACATATATATATATATATATATATATATATATATATATATATATATACAGGGTGTCCGAGAATTATCTGTACAATTTTTGGCTGTTATTAAAAGTCAACCATGAAGTGTAGAAATTCCAGTGTTATCCCATTTTACAGAGAATCTCATTAAGTTTTTTCTGATACCACGTTTTGACAAGTTTTTTAGAAATGTACGCGGGTGACAGACATTGATGATTTAAAAGCAAGAATCACAGCTGCTATTGAGCGAATTGATGTGGATATGCTGCAGCGTACATGGCAACATTTGGAGTATCGATTGGATGTTTGCGAATCACTAATGGTGCACATATCGAATGTTTGTAACAACGTTACTTTAATAAAAGAAACTTTTGAAAATACAGATTCTAAATAATCTTGTTTAAGAATTTTACGTGTGTTATCAAGAATTTTATTAAAAGATGAAATTGTACAGATAATGTTCGGACACACTGGAATTTCTAAAAAACTTGTCAAAACTTGGTATCAGAAAAAACTTAATGAGATTCTCTGTAAAATGGAACAACATTGGAATTTCTACACTTCATGGTTGACTTTTAATAACAGCCAAAAATTGTACAGATAATTCTCGGACACCCTGTATATGAAAAACGCGTGTCCCCTGTTGCTTCTCTTTTTGTGGTGTGAAGTCGTAGCTGCGTAACAAAAATTAATGCTATATTTCTTCAGGTTCGACGATGGTCGTCAAAGTTGGTCGGAATCATTGTAAGTAGTGAGGGGAGGGAGGACTTGATGCGGGTAAGGCACAGACACAATAAATATAATGGAGGCGGGGTGAACTAATGAAAAATCTCGGAGTCTTGATTTATTAAGAGGCACGAACAGAGAGTTCGTTGAGATAGGCATCTCACTGCTGCAGCCTCGAGCAATGAAATAAATTCAAAGGTTTGATTTTCAAATATATACACCGAGCACTGGCAAGTATAAATATATACACCGAGCACTGGCAAGTATAAATCTTGAAACAGCGCCTCTAGCCAGGGCCGGCGCTACCCACTAGGCAAACTAGGCGATCGCCCAGGGCGCCAAAATCTGGGGGCGCCATTACTGGTCGAAAACATGCGTGGTCAAGGATATGATAATGGAAGCAACATGAAAGGAAAAAAAAATGGTGTACAGAGGAGAATATTGGACATTAATCCACGAGCACTCTTCGTACCCTGCAGTGCACATTCTTTAAATTTGGTTGTTAATGATGTTGCCAAAAGTTGCCGGAAGGCAACAATATTCTTTAATCTGGTACGTGTTTATGTGTATCTGAAACGTTATGTCCCAAATCTGACAGTGAAACTATTAAGTTATACAAGATGGGAAACCCATATTAGTGCTTTGAAAGCTCTTCGCTATCAGCTTGGCAGTATATTTGATGCCTTAATTGAAATCTCTGAGGCTATTTCTCTTACAGGATCGTCTGGCAATTCTTCACGGGTTGAGGCACGCGGACTTGCAAATAACATTTCCAACTTCAAGTTCATCGTTTCCCTCGTTCTTTGGTATGATATTCTGTTTGAGATCAATATAGCAAGCAAAAAATTTCAAGAGAAGGAATTTGATATACATGATGCAGTTGAACAACTAAAAGAAACAAAAAAGTATCTTGTAAACTGCAGGAATGACAAAGAATATGAAAAAGCATTAGTAAATGCAAAGGAACTTGCGGAGGAGTTGGGCATATCAGCAGAATTTGAACCAGAGCTAGTCCATATTAGGAGAAGGAAGAAACAATTCACATACGAGGCAGATGATGAACCAATTCAGAATCCCAAGCCAAAGTTCAAGGTCAATTTTTATTTTGCAGTCTTGGACTCGGCAATACAATCAGTTGAACAAAGATTCACACATATGAATCAAGTTAGTTCTTTGTTTGGCTTCCTTTATGACATCCATAAGATGCAGACAATGACAACGAAGGAAATAATGGATCATTGTTTAACGCTAGAAAAGGCTTTACAACATGGTGATAATAAAGATATTGATGCTGCAGATATGTGTAGTGAATTACAAATCATTGCAAGAAGGGTGGCGAAGAGTGCATCCCCACAAGACATTCTGAAATTTATACGCAAAAAAAAGCTGACAGATAGTGTTCCAAATGTATTTATTGCTTTACATATTCTCTTAACACTCCCCGCATCTGTGGCCAGTGGTGAGCGAAGTTTTTCCAAACTAAAATTGATAAAAACATATTTACGCTCAACCATGACGCAAGAAAGACTACTTGGGCCTTCTACTCTGTCAATAGAACATGAAATGGCTGAGAAACTGGACTTGAAACAACTTGTTCGCACATTTGCCAGAACAAAAGCACGAAAAGTAAAATTTTGATGGAACTGAACTTCATGGGTCATGATATAATTATAATATAATTTTAAGCTTTATTTTGAAGTAGGTAATCAATGAAAAACACAAACATAATGTAATCATGTAGCTACCTTCTTTAACCTATTATTATTACAGTATTAAATAATTTTATTATTGTTATATACAAGCAGTGAACAAATAATGGGATACAATTTGTTTATATATTATTTTCAAAGAACCTAAAAAAAAGAAAAGAAAGACAAAGAAAAAATAAATATTTTTTAACCTTAGTATCCATATCTGTTAACGAAGAATTGCTCTAGCTGTTTGCACAATGTTGCAGTAGCAGAAAATTGAATCATCACCAGCTGAACTATTGATACAATATTGTCCGCTATATATTATAAGCCACTGTTCCTGTATTCAGCAAGCAGTCATAACTGCAGAGCTCAGTAAGACTGGTACTGACCAAGGTAATCCCCAGGTCATAAGGCTTGTTAATCCATGGCAGGTGTGGACCTCACATCGGCCGGCTAGGGCCCGGGTATTCCCACAGATCATAAGCCTAGCTCATCTGGGATCAGACGTGGTTGATAGGTTACCGCTAATTATTGATCACCTGGTGGAAACGTTCAGAGACCAACCCATCTATACAATTTTAAAGGTTCTTTAATACTACTAAGTGCTATTGAAAGTCCTTCCATCAAGTTCCGTGTTTGACAGAATTAAATATACTAATCTTTTTTCTTGTAGTAAATAACAAATGAGAGCATTGTAAATCATTCTTATTATTTCGTTGTAAATTTATAATTATAGTGTACATAATTTAGGTAAACCTAAATAACATCTTACGTAGGTTAAGTGCTATACACAGCAGACAAGCATATCCTTAAAAATAACAAAAAAGTCTGAAAACTTGAGTGTAATTCCATCTGTGTTTCATATGTAACTACAGATGTATGGTAATACAGTTCTCTCATGCCTCGAAAGAGGTAAATTGTAGGAGATATTATTATTATACAGGGTGTCCCATAAGTCCGGCATCATAGGAAAAATAAAAAAAGGCAAAACAAAAGCTTTTATTTACAGAACGTGCTCAATATGTATTGTTCCGTAGCCCATTCACAAAATTCCATCCGCCGGTCGGGATCATCATCATCGCTTAATTTCTGTAGGATCTGAAGTTTATATGGATGCCATTTGTGAGCGTGAAGAATGCGATGGATGCTACTTTTCGACACTCCTGTCTCGGCGGACAATCGCCGAAGAGACTTATTGGGACTTCTGTTAAAATGAGCCAGGATAGCAGTCGCTGTATCATCGTCAGTGGACCTCCTTGAAGGTCCACTGCGTGGTTTATCTTCTATGGATCCTGTTTCCTTAAATTTTGCAACAAGTCTGCTAATACAACTCTGTGTTATTGGCTCGCGGTCTGGATGCAGTCTGTTAAATTCAGCAGCGGCCTCTCTTTGGCTCTAATTTCCTATGAGTAGAATTAGCTGGATTCGTTCTTCCTTGCTCACAGACATTATGGCCTGTAGAAAGAGAAAAATATGAATTATGGTTTGTAGAAATAGAAAAATATGAATTTCTCCTATGATGCCGGACTTATGGGACACCCTGTACATATTATATTATTAACAGAAATTTGTGTTTTATTGACATGTTATGCACTGACTTTCTGTGATAATAATTATATGGAATTATTTGCATGAATGAAAATATGAAGCCACAAGATGAAAATGTACATGTTATCAACGGTTTTTCGAGTTGCAGAGACAATATAGTAGCTAATAGAGTTCCTACATTACCTTATCAAAACTTATTGGGCGGGGGCGCACATTGAAGGGCTCGCCTCGGACGCTGAATACCCTGGCGCCGGCCCTGCCTCTAGCGGCACTCTTTTTCCTATTAATTACACCTTTTAATACCTGAATGCAATACAATACATTAGATACAGAGATATAAATTAATACATTAATACATAATTTAATTACGTTAAAATGGCAACATCATTATTTTAATTTTTTCAGAAACAATGCAGCAGAGTTGCCATGTAATCATTTACTCTTACCGTACTTTAAGAGAAACTATATGGTTTAATGCAATATGTTTCTAGATTTTTCACAAATTTTTAATGTTCCGAGGTACCGAAAGTATTACCTCACAAAAAGTACCGCGAAAGGGATAATTAAGAGAAACTCGATAACGACTAGACAAACATTGATGAGAAAAGAATGAATTTTTCGATAAATAAATGAATGCGTGTAATGAGTAGGTTGAATAAAAGGTTTTTAATACCGATTAATCGGTATCAGCAGAATCGGCCATTTTTTGGGTATCGGCATCGGCCAAATTTAGTCGATTCTTCTTATTGATTCCTTGAAATTTTAAAATTTTCATTACAAAACAAAATCTTTATTTATAGGAGATTGATCATACAAGAAACACACTTTATAATTTATTTTATTTTGAAATAAGGGTATGAGGAGAATCGAAAAACTCGATTTGGGTCGATTCGGCAAAAGAATCGAAACCAGACCCGAATCAGCGCGCTGTGAATTGAGAATTTCGATTCGGCCTGTTCCGACTTAGTTTAAATTGTCTGGAAGTATAGTGGATATTAGAATTTGGAACAGGGTGTGCGAAACAGTTATTTTGTTCTTTCTTATATGTTGTGAATTAAATGTTACAATTTCATTAAAAAATAGTTCATTACCAATCTGGGCTCAATTTCTGTCTATCTTATTTCGAGAAGAATAAAACTGTCAGTCTTTTTGAAGGTTCAGAAAAAGTTTGAGGGCTTTTATTGATGAAACAAAAAGAATCGAGAATCGAAATTAAGTGTGGCCGAATCGAATCGAAAATCGAATCGAAATGAAAAGTCCCGAATCGCACATCCTTAATTTCAAAGTATTATTATATAAAATATATTTTAGATTCGCATAAAAAGCAGCGCTCAATAAGTGAAGTCACCCATTATAAACTACTGTTATCTCCTACTCTTTATTAATAATAATTCTATATTGTAATATATAATTTTTATATTAAACCATCTTATTATGTTGCCTTTTTTAAGTATTTTGATAATTTTATAAACCCAAACTGTATATCTATTTTTTAATTCAAGTAGTCCACCAGGGACTTGAAATTTTAATGAATTTTTGTTGTTGTTGTTTACATTGTTGAAGAAAGAAAATACGTTCAGTAAAGGAAAACTAATTTAAATATTGCTATTCAATTTATGAAACTAAAATAAAATTATTTTCACCATTTTACTCAGTAATAAAAATAATTAACATCGCTTTAGCTACGGTATATGAGCAACAAATTATGGTGCTGTATATTGTGGTGAACTAAGGAAAAGCATTTAAACAAATTTGAAATTTAAAAATATGAAAATTGAACGTTTTCACATTAGATTAGTATAATTTATGAAGGGAATTGATATTTTAAAATATAGGCAAAGAATCGGCATCGGCATCGGCTAAAATTTGGAATCGGTACATCACTAGTTTTTAGTACTAGTATTATATGGTACAGTATTACAGTAAGTTAGCATTTAGTACACTATAATTGGGGTTACTTCAGACTATTAAGAATAGTTAACACGTACAAGTATACTTTACACACAAAATAAATCTAAATGAGAGGCAAACGACGGACATTGCTATATTATTAGACTTAATGATCACGAGAACATCGCAACAATGAAAAAACAGAATAATGTCAAAGATAACCACGACCATTTAACATTCAAAATAGCTTTAAAATGGTAACATTAAATACTGAATGAAGATTATGTTAAACCAAAGAAGTAATAATTTATAATTAATTGGAAGGGTTACAATTTTGAATGAATCTTCCGAGTATAAATCAATGAAGAGATGAAACGGCGTTAAACAAAGGTACAATTTACTGTATATAAATAAACGAAATTGAATGAACAACCAATAATAAAAAGATAATAATCACGTAATTAACTATATACAAGATTACATAAAAGAGAGAATATCTTAAATGTAATGTCACGGGTAAAATGCTCTTGTGATTATAGTCTACAGACGAGTTGTACAGAATTACATTTTTGCACGAATGCGTATCAATCAATACAGGGTGTCGTAAGTTCTTAAAAATGCATAAAAGACAGTATAGAATTTAATAAGGATTAATCGAAAGTGGAAATAAAATAAACTTAAAAATTATATCAATAGACAGTTACTAGGATAACGGATGTAACTGTACAGTGTACACAAACAGCAAACTGGGGTCAAAAGGGAATCTGAAGGAGATGCTTTGTTTTTGCGAAACGAGAACGAGCTTATGGGAACGAGCAAAAATTTGTACCGGGGTACGTAATGGAGGCAATCGGTATGCTTGTGACACGTATATCTGCGCATAAGCCCGGTGCCGACTTTTTTAAACCCATATAGGTAAAGAACTAATTAACTAAACCTAATTTAACTTAACCTAACCTTCGTGCCTCAACCTAACCTAACCATAGGAAAAATGTTACTGCATATATATATATATTAATGTATACACACACAGGGTGTTTATCTAATATACTATTTCAGAAATGAAGCCTTATATATATATAGTAACAGTTTTTTTGCGCACACCTACAGGTCGCTACAATTGGTGTAGAACAATGCGGTTTTCACCATTCGATGCGTCTTTTTATTGTGCAGTGCCCATGCTAAAAAAAAATTCCCTAACATAAATCCTGCCCCCCCTTTTTAGGGGTACAGTTCTTCCCATTTCTTCATTTTTAATCAATTTTGGCACAAAATGGGGGAGGGGTGGGGCAATGGGGGAGGGGGTGGGGTTAATGGGGAAACTCAGAAAAATAGATGCGATATATATAACCAAAAAAAAATTAAAGTAAATCCTTTGCAAGGTGCCAGCCCCCTTCCCCCCTTGGGGGTAATGGGGGAAGGGTGGGGGTAAATGGGGGAGAGGGGCGGGGTAATGGGGGAGGGGGAGGGTTAATGGGGAAACTCAGAACAAAAAATTGGTGGGGTAAATGGGGGAGAGGGGTGGGGTAATGGGGGAGGGGGTGGGTTAATGGGGAACTCAGAAAAAAAATGATAACCAACATCGATTCCGGTTAGAAAGATCATGCTTATCACAACTAATGGAACACTATAACAATATTATTGATGCACTCGAAACAATGAAAACTATGATTTGGCGGGCCATAAAACTATAGAAATGAACGCAGTCATGAAAATCTTAGGCTTCAAATCCGAGCTCATTGTATTAAGATTTGTGAAGCTTTAGATTTTCATGGCTGCGTTCTTTTCTGTAGTTTTATTGAATGAATAATTGGTTTGCCAGTAACTGGAAGGCCGCAGGCACCCCAATTACTGAGGCCCAAGGTGAGAGGAATAGGAATGATATCCAGATAAAGGGCTACTGATGTTCAAAATAAAATACGCCGTAGGCCTACAATTCAGCCGAAGCACCGCAGATCTAGCAAAATCGGCGCGTAGCGCCGACCTTTTGCTAGTCTAATATACTATTTCAGAAATGAAGCCTTATATATATATATATATACATTCACGGCAAATAGAACCGGGACCTTTCCATATAAACTCCATTGTCAAGCTGCCCCAGTTTAATTTGCCAGAGTGGCTCTATACGAGTTACAAAATAATCTTGCGGTGTCTGGCAACTTGCCAGGAAGCAGAGCGTGAGTATGGGATAAATCAACGGCTCTCAGTGTGCATGTAGCAGTTGTGGGGAGTGTTACTGCCTTTACCGCTCCGACCTACAGTATATGGAAAGGTCCCAGTTCTATTTGCCGTGACTGTATATATATATATATATATATGTAAGTTTTTTTGCCCACACCTACAGGTCGCTACAATTGGTGAACAATGCGGTTTTCACCATTCGATGCGTCTTTTTATTGTGCAGAGCCCATGCTAAAAAAAAATTCCAACATAAATCCTGCCCCCCCCCCCCTTTTAGGGGTACAGTTCTTCCCATTTCTTCATTTTTAATCATAATTTTGGCACAAAATAGGGAAGGGGTGGGGTAGTGGGGGAGGGGGGAGGGGGGGTCAATGGGGAAACTCAGAAAAATAGCTGCGATATATATATGTAACCAAAAAAAAATTAAAGTAAATCCTTTGCAAGGTGCCAGCCCCCTTCCCCCCTTGGGGGTAATGGGGGAAGGGTGGGGGTAAATGGGGGAGAGGGGTGGGGGAGGTGGTATTGGGGGAGAGGGGTGGGGGAGGGGGTATTGGGGGAGAGGGGTGGGGTAATGGGGGAGAGGGGTGGGGTAATGGGGGAGGGGGTGGGGTTAATGGGGAAACTCAGAAAAAAAAATGATAATCAACATCGATTCCGGTCAGGAAGATCATGCTTATCACAATTAATGGAACACTATAACAATATTATTGATGCACTCAAAACAATGAAAACTATGATTTGGCGGGCCGCAGGGCCCCCAATTACTGTCGGTTCAGTTATTTGGTTAATAAAACTATAGAAATGAACGCAGTCATGAAAATCTTAGGCTTCAAATCCGAGCTCATTGTATTAAGATTTGTGAAGCTTTAGATTTTCATGGCTGCGTTCTTTTCTGTAGTTTTATTGAATGAATAATTGGTTTGCCAGTAACTGGAAGGCCGCAGGCACCCCAATTACTGAGGCCCAAGGTGAGAGGAATAGGAATTATATCCAGATAAAGGGCTACTGATGTTCAAAATAAAATACGCCGTAGGCCCACAATTCAGCCGAAGCACCGCAGATCTAGCAAAATCGGCGCGTAGCGCCGACCTTTTGCTAGTAAAGTCCCTATTTCAGTGAAAACGTAGCAAAAAGAGTAAAATTCAATAACAATAAAATAGAAGGCACTAGCAAAAGATCGGCGCTACGCGCCGATTTTGCTAGATCTGCGATGCTTGGACCTTCGACCCAAACCGAATTGTGGGCCTCCGGCGTATTTTATTTTGAACATCAATAGCCCTTTATCTGGATATCGTTCCCATTCCTCTCACCTTGGGCCTCAGTAATTGGGGTGTCTGTGGCCCTCCAATTACTGGCGAACCAATTATTCGGTCAATAAAACTACAGAAAAGAACGCAGCCATGAAAATCTAAAACTTCACAAATCTTGATACGATGAACGCGGATGTGAAGCTCAAGATTTTCATGGCTGCGTTCTTTTCTATAGTTTTATTGACCAAATAATTGAACCGACAGTAATTGGGGGGGTCGCAGGCCCCTAATTACTGGGGGTTCAATTATTTGGTCAATAAAACTATAGTCATGAAAATCTTAAGCTTCACAAATATTGACACAATGTGAAGCTCAAGATTTTCATTGCTGCGTTCTTTTCTATAGTTTTATCGCGGTGCTGGGGGCCCTCGAGCCCAGTAATTGGTGGTGGTGGTGGTGGTGGGGGGGGGGGTCACACATATATTTTCGTTCATTACTCATCACCCCCATCCACGAAGTTTGGTCGAAATCGGTTCAGAAACGTAAAAGTTTTTTCTGCGGACAGACAGGCACACACATTTTTGCTAAATTATAATAGTAATGATGCCCGATTAGGTTAATTAAATGGCCGGTTAGGTCACCTGAATGCCCGATTAGATTAATTGAATGCCCGGGTACGTTAATTGAATGCCCGGTTAGGTTAATTGTACACCCTTGACGATTGGTTAGGTGAAGTCAAGATATTTTCGTTAAAGCCAACGAAAATATCACGACTAACCTAACCAATCGTCAAGGGCGTACAGATGACCTAACCTGGCATTCAATGAACCTAACCGGGTATTCAATAATAGCGGAGCGACCCGGCGTTGCCGGGGTGGATGTTGAACGCTATATATGCCCGGTTAGGCAAACTGAATGCCCGGTTAGGTTAATTGAATGCCCAGTTAGGTTAATTGTACACCCTTGACGATTGGTTAGGTTGTCATGATATTTTCATTAAAGCCAACGAAAATATCACGATTTAACCTAACCAATCGTCAAGGGCGTACAGATGACCTAACCTGGCATTCAATGAACCTACCGGGTATTCAGTAATAGCGGAGCGACCCGGCGTTGCCGGGGTGGATGTTGAACGCTATATATATATATATATATATATATATATATATATGCCCGGTTAGGTAAACTGAATGCCCGGTTCGGGTAATTGAATGCCCAGTTAGGTCAACTGAATGCCCGATTAGATTAATTGAATGCCCGGGTACGTTAATTGAATGCCCGGTTAGGTTAATTGTACACCCTTGACGATTGGTTAGGTTGTCATGATATTTTCGTTAAAGCCAACGAAAATATCACGACTTAACCTAACCAATCGTCAAGGGCGTACAGATGACCTAACCTGGCATTCAATGAACCTAACCGGGTATTCAATAATTTTACCATAGGTTTCGTAATGATCTTGATGACGTAATTTAATGTTTTAAAATTAATTATTTAATTGCTATTTTCTTACTTACAGCGACAGGCATAATGATATTAGGATACCTAATAGAAATTTTGTAAGATTTTAAAGTGGGGAAAATAAATAACTTTCTAAAAATGATCTTCAACTATAAAAGCGCATCTAATCAGATAACTTAACGTATTTCTATGACAACTAAAAAATAGAATGATAAATCAATATCCTATCAAATTGTTTGTGCATACGTAAAATTATTTGTACAAAAGCCACAGTAATAAAACGCACAAAAGTCACGGTAAATAATTTCGAGTGTGGCTCGTTGAACTTGAAACTCGTGTTTATTTAAATTGCCCGTTTTAATTATGTAATGTTTTGTATTAAATCGATAAAGAAATCTTTTGTGAATCGAAAAATGTTAAAATTATAACAAATATCAAAATATTTTGTATAAAAATCATTGAATTTTTAAAATGCATGTTTGTTTTTAGTTTTTTGCAAAAAGTTCTTTTATGAATTTTAAAAATATATACTTTTTAAAATTGAATCGATAAATAAATCTTTTGTGAATCGAATGATATTAAATGTTTAGTAAATATTGACTTATTTTGTGCCAAAATTATGATTAAAAATGAAAAATTAAAAAAATGCGTGTACAAGCATGGGAAGAACTGTACCCCTAAAAGGGGGGAAGGAATTATGTTAGGGAATTTTTTTTTAGCATGGGCACTGCACAATAAAAAGACGCATCGAATGGTGAAAACCGCATTGTTCTACACCAATTGTAGCGACCTGTAGGTGTGCGCAAAAACTGTTACATATATATATATATATATATATATATATATATATATATATATATTATATATATATAAGGCTTCATTTCTGAAATAGTTTATTAGATATATTTAATGAATACTTAAGCATATGATTCTACATGAGCACCATCAGTATCTCTACAGAGTTCGAATCTGTCAGCAGCATTGCGGAACACATTTTGGAGCATGACAAGGGTTATTTTTGTAACTGCTGTTACGATACGAGCACGTAAATCTTGCAGATCTGTAACCCTCGTTTGATAGACGTTTGATTTGATAAAACCCCATGCAAAGAAATCCAGGGGCGTTAGGTCAGGAGATCGAGCCACCCAGGGCCTGTTCTCTCCACGTCCGATCCACCGATTTGGAAATCGTTCATTTAGGTACTTCCGAACAATGTTTCCTTAATGACAAGGTGCCCCATCTTGTTGAAAGACGACGGTGTTTAAAATGCCATCTGAATGAAGCTGGGACATTTACGTGCTCGTATCGTAACAACAGCTACAAAAATAACCCGTCATGCTCCAAAATGTGTTCCGCAATGCTGCTGACAGATTCGAACTCTGTAGATACTGATGGTGCTCATGTAGAATCATATGCTTAAGTATTCATTAAATGTATGCCTTCTATTATATTGTTATTGAATTTTACCCTTTTTGCTACGTTTTCACTGAAATAGATAGGGACTTTATAACACCCTGTGTATATATATAATATATATAAATTTTAGGGTGATGCACAAATCATGACCATCGTGGATTTTTAGGGATACCCCCTCATTTGTTCCAATTTGTCACAAAAACACCCTGTGAGAAATTCCAGGTCAAACAAATAACATCCAGAGGTCGCGCCCGCCAATTGAAAATTTGAAAATTACAAAAAATTAGAGTAAAATCAAATTTTTTGAATTTGTTCTTATTTTTGTTGCAGGTTTGCGGAAGCAGCTTGCGGAAGAAGCTTCCGGACAAAACTAAGAAAACTCTCGTATCTTTGACGCAACAGTAGAATTTACGAGTATATCCATTCCACAGTGAGCAAAGCAGTTCTGAATGGTCTTGGTGCTTATTTCTCGCCAACTATCGGCAATAAACTGTACTGCATGTAAAAGATTAACCCTTGCACTGACTTCCTTAGCTGTTGAAGATGATGTCATTAGATTTTCTTCAATTGCTTCAAGGATGTAGTTTACCAACTTTCCGCGATACAAGGTCTTCAAATTTGTTATGATTCCCATGTCCAATGTCCATTGGCTGCACCAAGGATGTGGTGTTGGGAGGCAGAAATTCCAGTTGGATATTTTTCAAAAAATCTAAATGAGGGTGTGCTGCACAGTTGTGAAGAAGCAGCAGAATTTTTCTCGACTTCTGTTGTAATTCCACAGCCCAATGTAGCAATTACTGGCCCAATTAAACGGCATGGTGTCCCAAATAAGCGAAGCAAATTCTGGTTATATTCTCGATTTGTTTTTGTGCTTCAAGATTTGTCCCAAATAAACGGCTGCCCCGATTAACCGGAATCTACTGTGTGTATATATATATATTACCAAAAGTATTCGGACACGCATAGGTAGTTGCAAAAAGGGTCTTTAATGTAAAAACCTTTGGCCTGAATGACAGCCTCAACCCTCCTTGGCATACTTTCAACTAACTTCCGGTAGGTGTCTGTCGGAATACCTCTCCATTCCTCTTGCAAAGCCGCTCCCAGAGATGGTTTGGAAGAAGGCCGATTTGGCCGAAGTCTGATGCGGTGCTCCAATTCTTCCCAAAGCTGTTCAATGGGGTTAAGGTCTGGACTCTGAGCCGGCCAGTCCAACTTCTCGACATTGTTATCCATAAACCAGTCTTGTATGCACTTTGCGGTATGACATGGAGCATTGTCGTGTTGATACTGGCAGGGCCCATTACCAAAGTACTGCCAGAGCGTAGGGAGCGCAGAATTATCCAAAATATCCAGATACGTCTTGGACTTCAAGGTTTCTGGCACGACAACTAACGGACCAAGTCCCATCCAGCTGAAACAGCCCCATACCATCACAGAACCTCCACCGAACTTTACAGTCGGGACGATACAGTCCCGTAAGAAGCGTTCTCCAGGCAATCGCCCACCCACACACGTCCATCAGAACGAAACAATGTGTAGCGCGATTCATCACACCATACCACTCTCTGCCACTGCTCTAGAGTCCATGAACGTCGAGCACGACACCACTCCAATCGGCGTTCTGCATTTGTGGCGGTGATATTGGGCTTGTGCGCAGCAGCCCTGCGATGAAATCCAAGTCTATGCAGCTCCCTACGAACAGTTGACGTGCTGACAGATGTTTCCATGGCCTGTTGCACCTCCGCCGTGATGTTTGCCGCAGACGACGTGCGTGAGGTACGAACACTCCTCTGTAAGGCTCTTCGACCACGTTCCGTGAGTTTGTGAGGCCATCCAGACCGTTTTTTTGTTGTAGTGACACCTTCAGCCTTCCATCTTTGAATAACATCCGCTACAGTACATTTCGGAATGTTCAGACTGCTCGCAGTTGCGCGCACAGAAAGGTTACTGATGTGGCATCCAACTACCATCCCACGTTGAAAGTCTAAGTTCCGCTCCACGCGGTATACTGGCGTCTAATCCACTGCTACTGCCCAGGCAGACATACAGGCTTTATATTGAGGAATTTCCAAGCCACTGCGCATGCGCTAGTCCACAATACGTAATTGTGGCGGGGTGTCCGAATAGTTTTGGTAATATAGTGTGTGTGTGTGTGTGTGTGTGTGTGTGTGTGTGTGTGTGGTGGACCGAATGTCAGTTTTTCAACATCTGCGGATGCGGATTTTTAATTTCAATATCCGCGGATGCGGATATTTAGTTAATCTATCAATATAATATAGAATTATGAATATATGACATAATTTTTCAAATTTCGTGATATTACTATTATGGCAGGCAATGCATAAGAATTAAAATTAAAATTAATGTTTTCATTATGATAAAAATCATAACTTTCTCAAGAGTTTCAGCCACAGAAAATTGAATGAAACAAGTTTCATTCAATTTTCTGTTACCACCTATTTATATTTTCAGGTTTGTATATTTGTTTGTTCATTAATAATTATAATTAATACTCTACATGAAATGTGCATGACTGGGCCTTATAAGCTACTTTATAAGCTGATTTAATTGTAAATTGCATAATTTATTAGAGGTAATATCCGCATAACATCCGCAGTCAGAAGTGCGGATGCGGATATCCGGTCCACCACTAATATATATATATATATAGGTACCAAAACTTCCTCTAGAACGCACCCTCAAAAAAAATTATTTCATCTAAATTAAGAAAGTTTTATTTTGAGTGCGCTTTCATCACTTGCGGTCTCCCCCTCAAACACCTTTTTTTTTCTTTTGGCATATTTGTATTATACACTCTTATTTTTTGTACCGAAAACCTCGTGATCATCCCCCGCTCCCCACTGATACCCATTCGCGAATCCCTCTGGGGGTCATACCCAGAGTTTTAGGTTGAATTTCGGAAATAGTCGATTAGCTTAAAGCCTATTAGGCTGATTATATGGAGACAAAAACGTGCACATTTTCCCTCTCTCTCTCTCTCTTTCACACACACACACACACACACACACACACACACACACACACACACACACACACACACACACACACTTTATTAACAAAGAACAGCATTTGTACCGTCTTAATAACTAACATTAATAAAAATGGAATAAAAAATTAACCAATTCCAGAAAAAGAACGGTTTTTAAGCCTCTCTACTTTCAATCTATTTCCTTCCCATTCCATATCCATTTCAAGTATACGTCTTTCTCATAAATTAAATGAGACCGTTCTCCTGTAATCTCTTATCTCTTACCTTCTTCCATTATTTCATTATTTCAGGTAATTTTTATAATTAATTAGAGAGGAAATCCCCGCAGATTTCAAACATCTGAAAAATAACTTAAGAACCATTAAAATAATTAATGGTTTTATATATATACAGTTTATATACTGTGTGTGTGTGTGTGTGTGTGTGTGTGTGTGTGTGTGAAATTACTGAAAGGTTAAATTACTCGTACAATCATGTTTGAAGGCTTCAGTATAACTTGAAATTACATTATAAATGTGACATGGTAAATTCTCTCTCTCTCTCTCATCCTTATTTAACTTATGTATAGCGAGTTCAAATAATGTTCAAGAAGAGGCATCAAGTAGCATAATCTGGGAGAGAGAATATTGCAAACGTTTAAATCCGCTTTCCTTTGCAACACTGCAATACTGCAAAATGGGATCGGGGAAATGGGGGGGGGGGGCATCCAAGGACACGAGCTTAGAATTGCAACTTCAACTTCTAGCTCTTCTAACACAGTGATATTCCTGAGGCGGCTATCAACGAACTGGGAACCATGCCACGGGGCTCGAACCCCAATAACAACGTGTTTTTAATTTTTGTATACTCAAATAATACGGTTATTGCACTAAAATCATTATATTCTTTAAGAATTACTGATTTTCTCAGAACTCTCTCAGATCGGTTGTCAAGAAATCGTGTGTCAAATGCCAATGTGTCTGATTTCATTTTTATACGAAATATATACAGTATATAGAAATTATAATTTATGTCTAGAAGTCTTTGAGTTATCTGAAATCTATGAGATATTTATTGAAAAACCGTCAACGAATTTGATTTCTCTCTCCCGAGAGAGAGAGAGAGAGAGAGAGAGAGAGAGAGAGAGAGAGAGAGAGAGAGAGAGAGAGAGAGAGAGAGGCTGACAAACACTAAGATCTACTCCAGGCTAGCCCAAGAAAGAAGTAGAAAAGTTAGAAATAGCAATAAAAGAAAGGAACACTGAAAACTTATACCATGCTTACACTTATGGACGTGTAAAGTTTTTACACAGGAATAGTCGCAATAATAAAGTATGGAACAGACAAGGCTCTCTCCCTCCTTCGCCAGCCACTGCTGACACAAAATAGTAGTGAAAAAAGATTTATAAGAAAGTAGGAAAAATTATAATGAAAAGAATAACTTCAGAGTTCATTCACACCACGCCTTCACTTACAGTATCTCTTGTACTCAGTTACGCGTAAGAAGAGAGCGGAAAATACAGGATAGCATAAATACTAAGCTACTAATCTAATATATGCTATGCATTTTTTTAAGCAATTTTTTATTATTATGTGTACAAGAAGTCATAATGTCTTCGTCGCATCATAAGTTTCACCGTAGCCTGCCAAAGCCACTGTTACTGAAGATTTACGATGTACTGCGTCCTTCGCATGGGAACTACTTAGATAAACCATAGGAATTACCTAGATAAAGCATAGGAATTACCCAAATAATATTATGCATTTCTATAAAAAACTTACAGTGGCGCTCATAAATATTCGTAGAGAGGAATATTTCAGTCGTATGCGTCCTTATCTTTTGTACCATGCGGAGGATAGTTAGGAAAAGTTTACCGTTCGCTTGGAAAAATTTAACAATTAAAAAATTTAGTTTAACTCCAATAAAACATCAAAGAATTTGTGGAAAAAAAAAAAAAAGGTGAAATGCAACAGTTTTCCTACATTTACAAAATCATTTAATACTTTATCTCTCCACCTGAAGCTTGAAGAATTTTAAATTTTTATCAGTAGTTGGCTGTTTACTGATAAGAGACAGTGGCGGAGGGTCGGGGTGGGGGGCAAGTGCCCCGGGGCCCGGGCTCTCAAAGGCTAAAATTTTAAACTACTAATTTTCTGATAATCTCAGTATAAATTTTGTTATAAAATAGCAGTACACACTATAATTGTGCGTATACGGTAGTAAGGGTATATATACTGTACAATAAGTGTACAACTGTACATGTATGTATAACAAACATGCGTTTGGGTTTTAAAATTATATTACCAAGGTGTGAAAAGCATATTCACAACCGTAGGGTACCATGTAAAATAAATATGATAAATAAAGTATAGAGTTAATTTTTTACTGCAATATATTATCAATTTATCATTATTGACATCTTGGGGCCAAGGGGGAGAACCGCGAAGAAATCTAGCCCCAAGGCCAGGGAGAACAACGCTCCGCCACTGAAGAGACTGTTGGCAATTCTATATTCTAGAATTTTTCCTGTGAATCTTCATGGAAGACGGATAAATGTACAAGTCATTAGTAAGCAATGGGTCGTCGTGGTAAAGAGCTGTCTACAGATCTTAAGAAATCTGTTATTGTTGCAAACGAGTCTGGAAAGAGTTATAAAATAGGAGAACTTCGAAATCCATTTACGACGGTTGCTGCATTTATAAAGAAATGGAAGACTTTCGATCAACCAAAACGATACCAAGGTGTGGACGACCTTGCAAGATTTCAGATCGTACAGCTAGACGGATTGAGAGAATGGGTGCTACGAATCCACGAGGGACTGCAGTAGTATGTGCGAAAAAGGCCGAGTGCAACATGCAACTTGCAATACAAGTGTTTTTAACCACCACAACCCTTCAAGGGGGAGTGGGGTTATGCAACAGTAACTCCCCCGTCCAAAAAAACATTATATATGTATATATATATATATATATATATATATATATATATATATATATATATATATATATATATTTGTGTGTGATATCCAAGGGGTAACCTAACCTGGCTGCTCAGGCCCACAAATATATATATATATATATATATATATGGGTGTGTGTATGCATGTATAGAAAAGACAAAGCTTCTTTTATATATATATATGTGTGTGTGTGAAATGTATATGTAAACTGCAAGGGGTATAGGGTAACCTAACCTGGCTGCTCAGGCCCACCCAAATATATATGAAATGTATGTGGGTGTATGAATATAAATGTGGATAGCCTAACTTAAAATAAAACACAAGGAGGAGAGAGACGAGTTCATTCCAGTGCGGCGTCTCAAAGCATTTTGAATTCTTCACTAGCCTTCCTGGGCGGCTTTAGCATCACAGACAGTTTGTTTAGAAGGCAGCCAGTCGTATTTAACGTACACAGCTATTTCCTTGTACTTACATATAAAGTTGAATTACCATCGCTTTGCCTCAACCACACACAATTTATCGTTTATATATATATATATTTTTTTCATTTCCATTAATATTTGTTTATATGGTGTAAATAAAACAACTGCAGCGTTCTGTCTCTAATATATATCGAAATACAAAATATACAGGGCGTCCCAAAAAAATGTATACACACTTTAAATAATTATAAAGACAGTGTTTATTAAAATACATTTCATTTTCAAAATGTAATAGAATCTACAGACATTATTTAATTGTTTTGTCAACGCCTGTTTTCAAACTGACGTCCGTTCTGGTCCAGGCACTGCTGATAACGCGAAGCAATGGAATCGCAAACATCACGAAACATTTCGTTTGGTATTTGTGTGCATTCTCGTTCAATGGCTGCTCTCAATTCAGCGACTGTTGCAGGTTTTATAGCGTAGACTTTGTCTTTTAAGTATCCCATAAAAAAAGTCTAGTGGTGTGAGGTCTGGTGAACGCGGAGGGTATTCTACGAAACCCCTTTCCAATCCACATCCACATCGTGCCAAGTACCACTCGCAATACTCCACTCTTCGGTCCGGATCATCTTCATTAATAGCATGGACTAATCTTGGAATGTAACTTTTCCATTGACAGCGCTTCAAAATGCGTTGGACAGACGATTCTGAAATTCCTACCTCACGACTCGCTTGCCGCACAGATTTTCTTGGACTTTGGTGATACGTTTCCAGTACTCTTTCTTGCTTTGTGGGGCTTGTCGATGTCCGTGGTCTTCCGGAACGCTTCTTGTGGACATTCTGAACAGTTCCATCGGCTTCAAACTTATCTCTAATTCGAGTGATGGTAAGTCGCGTTGGTGGATCTGTTTGAAACTCCCTCCTAAACTGTCTTTGAACTTCAACTGCGTTTTCACACTTCCAGTAGCATTTTAGAATGAATTTCCTTCGTTCAAAGCTTAGTCTGACTGCCATTATTAATTCTAATGGGTTTAACTTGGAAAGAAAGAAACATCAATTGAGCTATCAGCTGTTAAAGTGTGTATACATTTTTTTGGGACGCCCTGTATATGTACATTAGGTGCAAAACAATAATAATACACACATGATTTATATATATATATTTACATAAAAAATATCACAACAGTAGAGGAGAATTGCATTAGACGCAAAATGGGAATAATTGGTGTTATTTAACATATGTTAACCCCTCCGTCTATGCCCTTGGGCGGTTCGAAGTTGACGGAGATTCTGGTTAGGTGGCAGCAACGGATTTCTTACTCTGGAGTAGCTAGTACCGTATAGGGAATCGCAGTAGTTTCTCTTATACTACTCTCCAATTTCTTCTTGTAGGGGTTCGGAGGATTCTGTGAAGCTTACTAAATTCTCTAAAGGTTCCCCCGATTCTTCCTGTGGCGTATCGGGAGATTATTTTTCTCTATTTTAAGACTAAGTTCTCTGAAGATAGCAAGGCTCGAAGGAGAAGACAAAGATATTCTCTTACTAGTTTATACTGCTAAAATGTTACAGGTAATGCTCAGCTTCTAGTTAGATTAGACACATGAGAATGAGAATTTGAAAAATTGTTCGGCTTTATATACTGAATTTTTGGTGACATTATTATATAATGTTTATCTGTTCTGTTTTTTATTTTCAATAAGCTGCATTATTTTGCAAAATATTTGATAAGGTAAATATTTTAGCTGTAGCTATATCTAGACAAATAAACAAGATATTTGAAGAAAGATGAAGCCATATTCTTATTTTAAACCGCATATTGACAGATCTGATGTTGTCATGATCTGCCAAGTTAACTAAAAATGGAAACTGAAATATGCATTTTATTATGAATTACAATTAAACGTGCATACGGGCGAAAATTAAATACTTAAAATTTTAAATTAAGTGTTAAGCAAGACATGACTTCATCTTTTACAACGAAGAATGTATACAGAAAACGAACATTGCAGAATTTAACAAGATCACATTATTAAGCTGAATCTATAAAAATGATTAAATAATTTAAAAAGAAATAATTCACCAATTATTCAGCAAAAGTAAAATAGAAAGCAAATCAAAAATTTTATCCGAAATGTGTCAGCGTGATGCGATTTTCGACTCTAAATGTAAAAATGAATATAAATATATAAGAATATAAGAATTCTATGAATATATGAACATAGGAATTATTCATTGTATATTTTTACATATACCTAGCAAGGCAAAAAAATAATACAGCCAACACAAGAATTCTATATACAACAAAATACACAACACATGTTCAATATATATATATATATATATATATATATATATATATATATATATATATATATATATATATATATATATATATATATATATATATAATATATATATATTACACAGTACTGGAAAAATTATGGATTTTTTTTAAATTTGTTTTTCGTATTAAAAGCTTCCTTAAACTTAAATAATTGATGTGAAGTTATTTATTTAGCCATTGTTATATTGTGTTAGTACTTTTCTGGCATATTAGTAAATAAAATGTTCATATATGGCATATATGGCAACACTGAGGAGTATACAGAGTGGCAACACTCATTCAAGCTACCACGCGGTACAATCAGTCACCCCAGTATTACTTAGTGCGTGGTGTGGAGTGCTACGTGTTTTGATTTAAGTTTTTTGTTTTTAATGTTGTATATGCATAGTTTCTCTAAACTGAAGCTACCTATTCAATATGTTTCCTTTATTTTTACAGCTGACAAAGATTTCTAGGAATATTGTGAAAGATGGGTAAAAGAAAAGACTTAAGTCCTCGTAAAGTAGGACAAATTAAAGTTTTATTGGAAAGTAGCTTGCTGAAACAAAAAGAAATAGCTAGAAAACTTAGTGTATCAACACAAATAGTGTGATCAACAAAAAAATTGCTAAAGGTGAAGAAACCGAGTCAAGACGGATCGGAAACCGTGGCAGAAAGAAGTGCACTAATCCAAGATTGAATAGAAAAATAATAAACATGGCTTTGAACGACCGAAGGACGTCATGCAGGAAGATATCTAGCATGCTGGCAGAAGAGGGTGTAATTGTGAGCCGAAGAACAGTAAACAATCGGCTTTTAGAATGTGGGTTGCGAGCTTATCGTCCTAGGAAGAAACCACGACTCACCGAGGCAATGAGGCAGGCCCGTTGCGCATGAGCAAAACAACATGGAGACTCCGGTAGCGTGTAGCATCATTGGGCAAAGTGTAACGGATCAAGAGGCACATTTCAGGTTTTGTACAATTGACCTCCCTAAATTCAAAAATGAAAACAATTTTTTTGTGACAAGTGCAACACCTCCTTTTTCGCATGTGAAAATCGTGAAAATTGCTAGTTACCCATAACGTTTGGACACTTGCTTTCCTAGGGTTTGAGCTATCATTTGACCCCTTACAATGTACTGCTTTTCAGGAAAAACAGAAAAATTTATTTTTGGAATAAACATATACACTGTAGGTAGGTAGGTAGGTAGACTAGATAGTTTTATTTAGTAAATGATACATTAAAATCTTGTTTAGTTTTGAATGACGGCATAAAGTCAGGGATTTAAGTACTGCTCTAATGTAACCATCTCTTGAATCCTTTCCATACACTGCCCCAGACGCTTCAGTTACCATCTTAACACAGCGTTCTACACCTTGGGAGTGACATGGTATCCGGACAACAAGGGGCTCTTCAGTGATCTTATAGAGTTGTTCGACAGAGAACTGCTTCGTGAGTGGTGGTTCCATTGTGCACTCCTACACTGGTGGAAGTAAATCTTTCAAATTCTGAGCACTTTGTTTGATCTTTGGTGGCCGAAATTCTCTGACTTGCTGTTGAGCAGGTTTGGGAGCTCGTCGAATGGTCTTCATTACATCGATGGCCAATTTCCGGTTTGCTTGATCTGCATCTGCGAGCATTGCCAGTAGAACATTTTCAGGGTGAGCCCAAAATGCATTTCTTTGGATCACAGGCCATGTGACAGTCTTGCTAGCTGGTGGCAGTAATCGTAGCAGCTTGATTTGCTCCAGGAAATGTTTTGGGCCATCTGTGCACCTTGGATGGCACTTGATGCTAAACCACATGGGTCCATAGTGGCACACGACAAACTGTGTGAGTGAATACAGTTCATCACTTGGCTGCGCCATCGCTACATATAGCCGACAAATTCTGCTGGCAGTTGTAACCCATCTTGCATGGGAGATTGGTCCAGGCTTCTCTCGTAGATCTTCATTAATGACACCAATCCTTATCGCTTTCATCATTCTGTAGAGGTAGGCTTGGTCACGACTCAATTCAGTAAGGTCAACATCCGGGAGAGTGTGGCCATCAGCAATACATTGAATTCCTCTAGAGGAAAGTGGCAAACTTTCACATGTGGCCAAAGCTTTGCCAATTGGTCCTTTTCATTGAGTTGCAGATTCTGTTGGGCCGATGAGTTCCTTGCACAAGTGGCGCAGTGGGAGTTCATTTAAATGCAGACTACGGATGAACCAGTGCAAAGGGCGACCCAGGCGGCACTCTAGCAGGTGTATTGCTCCACTTCTGTGCCTTGTGTTTGTGGCTGTGCTGTCGGCTCCCACTGCAATTATCTTGTCTGCAATACCCAATTTTTTCAATCGCATTTTGAAGTCCATCCGCAATGACAGTGCCAGTTCCTCGTTCCAGTATCAGATGGCTTAGATAGAAGGTTCCAGGCTCTCCGACCAGCACATGGTGGTCCTCAACTTTCTTTGTACTGTACCATTTGTTCCCCTTTTTCTCTTTGACAAGTGTCATGTCTTTCCGCCCATCAAAAAATAAAGCAGTGACTTCCACATCGTGGTAAGTTACTGCTTCCTTCAGATCCCTCCGTACCTTCTGCCGTGCTCTCCATACTTTGTGGTGGTCAATTACGTTTATCTGATCATCAGAACTAGTGATGCCATAGTCAACCAATGTTGCAGTGCTGATAGCTGCAGCAGCCCTGTTCGATACACCATACCGGTAAGCTTCCAAAGCAACAGTGGGAATCGGTATGATGTTCCTGTCCTCCTGGGCACTATCACCCATCCACTCATTACCAACACTTTCACCACTGGAGTCTGCTTTTGCTTGAGCTGATTCGACCACATCTGCAGAGGATGCTACCTCTTGCCGTTCCGTTTTCTATTCTCTTCTTCTCTTTCTTGCCTCCGATCCTCTCTTGACTTCCCTCTCTCCATCATCTGAGTCACATTCGTATCCACCCGACTGATCTGCATGATCCGCGTGGTTCTCTGGTAGATCAGAAAGGCATGCTCTCGTCGTGGAACTTTCATTTCTTTTTCACAGTGGCATGCAGACAGATCATCGCATTGGCAGACAGCTATGTCAAACAATTGATTCAGGCTTTCCTCGAACTTCTTGGTTTTTGTGGCCTGCTTGCCTTGCTTCGATGCTTGTGAGCCTTTTTCCATCAATCGGAGCAGCTTGGTCTTCACATTCTTGATTGGCTGTGATGGAATGTTAACACGATTCCAAAGGTCAATGAGTGTTTGGCATACCTCCGGAAGAATCTCCCTGTTGCTGGTGTACTTGTTCTCCTTCAAGAAGAGGAAATGCCTTGCAACTTGTATACGGGTTGGAAGTTCAGACAGAGGAAGCTCTGATAGTGGAGAACCAAAGAAAATGTGGCTGGCAGATCCCCGTGTTCTTTGCGTGCTCATTGTACCAGCAAAACTCAACAAGTATCACACAGGAACACTGAAACAAAAACACAAACGTATAAATAAAAAACCTATATGATTATGGGCATATATATATATATATATATATATATATATATATATATATATATATATATATATATATATATAAGGCTTGGTTTATTGGTAAACAATAAGTTTACCAATATATATATAAAATATACTGCACACACACATATGTATTATGTATATAAATATCCATAGGTATATATACACCCTAAGACATATAACAAACTTATAAACAATGTAAAACACAACAAAACAAAGAAATGTGTATAATGTATATATCACAAAACGCACCTTTCGTTAGTACCTTGGGGTTTCTGAACACCCCATCCACAGAAAAAACACTTTTCTCTCAAGTGAGCTAGCGTAGAATTAAGAAATTCCAGGGGATGACTCACTGAGAATAATTAGAAAGCTGCCAGAAGTACCATGTCAGTCAGTGTTGCCAACTGTAATTAACAAGAATTTTGTATTTTTTAAATGCGAAAAAAGTGTTCTGCTTGTTGCAGAAAATTTTTGATTTCTTTTCTGAAATCAGCAAGGTTGATTGTACAAAACCTGAAATGTGCCTCCAGATCGCTCATGACGCTACACGCTAAATTGGAGAGTGGACTTCGGATGATTAGGAGGAGGTTAAATTATATTCTATAATAGTCGAGATGTTTAGAAACTTTTCTTACTGCCCCTGTTACATTACCTCCATATTACTGCCTGTAATATGAACAAAATTTAAAGCAAAAACAAATTTTTTGTCTTAATATACAAATTTATCTCTAACTTATATTATAAAAAATATTAATTTAATTGTTTTTTATTTTTAAATTTTCGCCATGCATTAAAGATTCTATCATACTCCCAATTATTAATGGGGAGGAATTTTTGCCGGAATGTTTGAAGAAAACAGTTAAATTTCCGCAAAAAATTATGATGTGGGAAGCTATTTCAGTGCATGGGACAGGTCGATTGGGCATCATTAATGGCACTATGAACCAGGATAAGTATACAGGGGTACTGAGAGATCGTTTACCCCAAAGAGAGTTAAGACGTGTGCTCACAAAATGGCGTCAGATTACTCCCATGACCTGGTAATTCACCAGATATGAATCCTATTGAGACTTTATGGGATGAATTGAAGGATGAGATTCATCAAACACCGATTACTACTAAAGTGCAGCTCATTGAACGACTCATACACGTCTGGTTTTACTCAGCTAAAATCAAAACTTTATGCCAGACGTTGATTCTTGGTATGTCAAAACGTGTGCAGGCACTATTATCAGCTAAAGGGTGCCAAACTAAATACTAATATGACATATCTGCATTTAGACGTCAAAATAAATGTTTTATCCAGTAAAAATGTATTTAAATTGCCCTCAAACACACAAAAAAAGAAATTTCACAAAAACCCATAACAATTTTTCCAGTACTGTGTGTGTGTAATATATATATATATATATATATATATACACAGTACTGGAAAAATTATGGATTTTTGTTATATATATATATATATATATATATATATACATATATACACGCGTCAATAATGGAAATACATGCAAAACAAGAATAATTGGAGTCACAATTCATATCGATAATTGAAGTATGTTTCTAAATCGTGCCGACAACTGCCTGTAATATGGTGAACAAAATTTAAAGCAAAAACAAATTTTTTGTCTTAATATACAAATTTATCTCTAACTTATATTATAAAAAATATTAATTTAATTGTTTTTTATTTTTAAATTTTCGCCATGCATTAAAGATTCTATCATACTCCCAATTATTAATATTCGTCATATGGAATATGGGAGACCAATGAACTTTTTCATTTTCATATAGAAGTGATTCTTCTGTGTGTGTATATATATATTTTATATATATATATATATATATATATACTACCAATGTGACTGCTTACAATGTCCATTTATTTTAAATTGTTAAATGGAACATAGCTCAGGCCCACATCTCCGATATAGCTGAATACCACAGTTTTAGGTTATGCAGAATGAACAATTCGGGCGGAAACAAATCCCTGGGTATCCGTGATACCAACTTACATTTTTTTACGCATCATTTAACAAAATTGCTCTCTCTCTCTCTCTCTCTTAAGGCTTGGTAAAAACATAAGGACCGCCCACTAAAACTCGTTCAGCCAATGAATGATCTACATTCGGAAAGTGCAGGGCGGAGGGAAGTCTTTTCTCCAGCATGCCCCATTCTAAGAGGGTCTTTTCCATGTCCTATAAAAAGAGTAGCAGCGACATATGTGAAACATTTTAGTGTTGGAGAAGTATTTCAGCTGTTGCGTACAAACTTATAACCAAGAATGCAGTCTGACGATCACCCCACCATCAAGTTGTAAGTAATTCTACTTCGTATATTCTGTTCTAAATATGAAGAAGCAGTCTTATTCAATAGTGCTCTGAGTGCAGTGAGTTAATTCTTCTGTATTAACATTTGTGTAGAAGTGTTTTGTGAAGTTTTATGATTACCGATTTTGTGCCTTATTGTGATTGTGCCCAATTTTATCTTTATACTGTTTTATCTCAAGGGCCGGTTCTTCCATACACAAATGCCAATACGAATATGCTTCGCCGCCGGTATACCTCTACGATAATACAATGTGAGTACTGCTATTTCTATCTATATACATTCAGAACAGGGATTCACGCATTTATTTCAGTTATATATGTGTATGCATATATGTACAGTATATATAACCCATTCTCCAGGTATACGTTATTATTTTACAGAGCTGATGCGCGTGTTCATTTGATGGGACGCCTGGACAATGACAGTGTGTTTTTGAGTCAGTCTGCAAGAATTGGCACCACAAGGCCCTGAACCTGAGACTGGCACTCGACCAAGAATCACAAACGATTCGAGCAGCGTCGACTGTAGCATGTAAGCATCTCTCTCTTTATCCTGTGAAAATAATAATAACAATAATAATAATAATAATAATAACAAAGAGCGACTTGCTGCAATATTTTTTTCTTTTAGGGACGATCCGGTTGTGTTATACGAAGATGCACCCCGAAACAGAATGTATGTTAATCAGAGAAACAATGCAATTTTTTTTGTGTATGTGTGTGTGTGTGTGTGCCGGGTAAGAATAAACCAAGTATTTTCAACATTTTATTAAATAATAAAACTATAGGTAACATTTTAAGTATATTTATAAATTAATACATAATTACGTTTATTGTACACACCACATTTTTTTTTACGTAACATTGGCTTCAATGTTTTTCGCACATATACAAATAGGAGTGACAATAACTTCGGTTTTACACATTCTGTACTATATATATATATATATATATATATATATATATATATATACATATATATATACAGTCAGTGTGTAACCAGCCATTTAGCGTAATGGCGTCATCAGCGAATTTGGAGATCCTACTGACGATGCCAGCGTCGATATCATTTATGTAAATGATAAACAACAGTGGCCCCAAAACGGAACCCTGAGGAACCCCGCTAGTGACCGAGGCACAACCCGAGGTAGCCCCTTTAATTACAACCCTCTGCTGCCTAGGTGAGCTTAATTTCATATCCACCCTATTCACAAGCAACTTCTGGAATATGAAATCTGTGTGAAGACGTCCAAAGCATTCATATATTTTTAGAATATTTAAACTACTTTCATCTTTAGCTTGATAATAACCTTCTGCAGTTAAAAAGGTATCCTTCGCTTCCTTTGAAAAGTTGGACATTTTCCAGATAGGCCCGTAGGTGGTGGTAGCCACACCCTGCCGAGATGTTGACCTGATTTAAATACACGTCACACTGACTGAATATGGAGTGTAGAAAGTTTGTTTCTGGGTATGCAACGTAGTCGTTTTCGCAATCCGTTCCATCTGAATGGGCTATACGCAGTTTAGTGTACATATGCATACAGCTTGGATCAAAAAAGCATGGGCCTGAGCTCGGGATCACGAATTCTATAGGAGCACTCGGCGAGCTAATAGTGTTTAGCGGATTAACTGCAATAAAGTCGCTATGCTCTATAGATAGTTGTGTCTGGGGCATGTCAAAGAGGGCCAGCTCTGATTTACAACATTGTGAACTACACGGATGGATCAAACTTGCCATGGCGCATCAGAAATAGTGACACCTCTCTCGACAAGTAGCAATCAGTCTATGGTCCACAAGAGCAACGCCCTTAGCTTATATCAGTTAAAAAAGTTATCAGTCCTAGGTTTCATACTCTTAGAACATTCATTTTTTTATGACCTTTTACATTTAATGCAACGAGTTGGTAACCCCTTCTTCTTCTTCCAGTTTTTATTTCCGCCACCACGCATTTTTTTCTTTGCAACATTAACAATTTCGTCCCGCGTACGCTTTGTGTTTTTTTAGAGCTTCTTTAGGCTTAACACTGGCCATTTTCTTCTATTGTGTTAAGACCTGATTGCAACGCCTTCTAGCAGAGATATCTGGCACCACTCTTCAGCAAGGGGACAGCCCTACGCAGTATGGTTGAAAAAATGGACCCAATCCCACTCCCGCACTGATATCTCGCCCCTCGGTAGACTGAGAACGGCCTTTGGTTCATTCTATCACAGTACGACGGAAGTGAAGCTTCACTGTTAAGCTCCAGTCACCGAATGGAAACCTTTTCCCCTCAATCGTTCTTATACAGTGTGTCCCAGAAGTCTTGGAGGGGTTTTACTTGGCTATAACTTTTCTTTTTTAATTTATTTATTTTTATTTTTCAATTAAAGTACCCTTGCTGCGATTAATGAAAATGGAATCCTGGACAGTGCAACAAAAAGTGCTATTGTGGAACTTTATTTAACAAACAACTCTTCCATCGTTGCCGCTCAAAGAGCTTTTTGATTTAAATTCAACACACGGTCTGCTCCTTCTGATCGAGCTATTCGACGGTACGTCGCTAAATTTCGTATGGGAAAGGGTCATGGAGACGAACCACGGAATGGGCGTCCTCGGACAAGCCGAAATCCAACTATGGTTGAGATGGTTCGTGAAAGCCTTGAGGAAAATCCACATCAGTCTGACGACACAGCCAGGAATTAAACATTTCAAGAAGTTCCTTACATCGAATTTTAAGAGAGGATATCAATCTTTACCCGTACAAAATTCAAATTGCTCAAGAAATTAACCACAAGATCATCAGAGTCGGATAACGTACGATAATGCGATTTTAGATTTACGCAATGAAAATGAAGATTTTCACCAAATATTAAATTTGTAATTAAAATCGCAACAAATATATTTTCAAGTGTTACAAACTTTTTTTATCCCCAAACAAGAAAGTTATAGCCAAATAAAACCCCTCCAAGACTTCTGGGGACACCCTTTATATATTGAGATACTGGTTAGTAGGTCAGCTGCGACTTTGACATAATGAGACTTGTCGTATGCATTGCTCAAGCTTTCCTCGATGATTTGGAATGTGGGCGATGCGCAGCAGCTGTGCCTGGATATCCCCAACAAACTGATGTTCCACGATATTGCTGTAAATATAGCACATGTCCGGGAGAGGGTCTCCATCGTTCAATTTCTCCAATTTTAACTGATACAATAAGCTGCACAAGTCATGTTGTGACTCGTGAAAAGTATCTCTTTGGAAGGCTACCCCATATCTGCCCTAGGTTATAATTTTGAACAGTGCTCTAACAGTGCTGTCTTTAATATTTCTGTTAGCCTTCAATTTTAGAGTCAAAGTATGTACCGGAGTATCTTTGTTTATGATTTCGTAAACTAAATCAGACGTGATTTGAACTTTCCAGACTCCCATTTAAGTCTCACAATATCCTCGGCTGTATCATAATGACCCGGTCCTAGTGTTACTTCTGCAGTGTAGTACAGGTCACTCCCACTCCGGGCGGAACGCATGGTATCGTCCCGAGTTACTCCGACCTTTTCACACTCATCACGGTTTCTAAGAGCCATAAAAACGGGTTCTTTCTTGTCAATACTTAAAAACTTGGTGACCAATTGAAATTCGCATAATCCAACCTCATATGATTCATGACTAGTGATGTTAAAAAACCGTTTTTTTATGTCCATGTTGTTTTTTGTTTTTTTTGTTGTTTTTTTGTTTTTATTTGTTTTTTTTAATAATTAATATAGATATTGCCAATTTAATTATAAGGTATACTTTTGCAATGATATATATATATAAATAAATAAATAAATAATAAAATAGGCCATATGGTACCAGTATAGAATGTCCTTTTCAGCCTATTTACATAAAAAACTGGCCTCTTTCTTGCACTGAAAGTCTCGTATCTTGAGATCCGTTAAACTTGCGAGAACACTGGCTGGGAGCTGACTGCCCATTGTCCAACCTTTCCAGGACTCTCCCATCCATGCCTCGGATTTTGAATCTCCCACTTAACTATCCTTTAGACCCGCGATGACATATTTTCCCCCCGAGACCATCCATATATATACATACACATACACCCATATACATATATACCAATATATACATAAATACTTATATACACATATTTATATCTATTATATACCCCATACACACGCATACATCCAGAATTCCAGATACATACGCATGCATACTCACATATATACCTACACAAACTCATACACCTCTATTTCGCCCTTTCATTACCTCCGAGATCATTTAGCACATACAGTAATATCCATACAGCCAAAAAAACTGATTAAGCACAGACAGAGCAGCAAAGCTAGTATTTATATCCCAAAATGCAAAATTCCAAGAAAGTGAAGTAAAACATGGTGCTACATTGGCTTCATCAACATCCAAATCTGCAATAAGTACCAGTACCTGTGATATTGAAACTATATGCTCTAATCAATCTAGTGATAATGATTCTTCAATGGAAATAGAATCAGATAATGAAAGTTAAACAGCATTAGATTAATACAAAGGTTAAAGAAAGAGATGAATATTTTTATTTTTTTTATTTTTCTATTTGGAATATATATATATACACACTGGTATTCTTGTCAATCACAATTATATATATTGTTTTATACCAGTATTATGTATTTTTTATTATGTATATTATACCAGTACCTGTGATATTGAAACTAGCATATATGCTCTACCCAATCTAGTGATGATTCTTCCATGGAAATGAAGGTTAAACAACATTAGGTTAACAAAAAGGTTCAAAAAAAGGTGAATATTTTTTTTTTCTATCTGGAATATATACACTGGTACTCTTGCCAATCACAATTATGTAGCCTATATTGTTTGGAACGAGGAAGAATGTTTTATGTTCTAGTTAAAAAATATATATACATATAAAAAATGAGGGTTTGTTTTTCCTTTCTATTATATACTTTTTGCGTGATTCAGTTTTTCTAAAAGATGACTATATATACTAGGTATAACCGTATAAGCATGGTAGTATAGTAAATTATAGGTAATACTAATATACTTGTTAGATTAAAGGAAGAAAAATATGGAATAAGTTTAAAACAATAAAAAAAAAAAAAACAAAAAAAAGACTATCTTCGTTTTAAACCAAAAAAACGACAAAAAAAAAAAAAAAAAAAAAGAATAAAAAACGACTCACATCACTATTCATGACCCAATTCAATGAGCTCATGGAGTTCCGTTATAAAGTTGGCCAGGATGGTGTTAGGTCATCACAGGGTTTCTTAACCTTTTTTGCCCGCGACCCAAATTATAGTCGTGATGGTAGCTTGGCGATCCATATATATATATATACATATATAGATAGAGAGAGAGAGAGAGAGAGAGAGAGAGAGAGAGAGAGAGAGAGAGTGAGTTACAAGGAAAAATACCTCAAAAGGCCTTGCGGCCCATACCGAGGAGGTACCAATGGCAAAGGGTGCTAGGGAAAAATTCCTACACCCTCAAATAGTGTGCAAGATTCGGTCTAACCTTCTCTTGAACTTATCCACAGAGGAACTGTTCACAACTTCTGAAGGTAACCTGTTCCACAGATCTTATAGGTAAAGTAATTCCCACACAAACTAGTGCTAAACCGTTTCAAATCCAACTTCCAACCATTGTTGCGAATTGAGTTATCATTTAAACTAAACATGCTTCTAAAATCAACATCGTTTAACCCGTGTAAGAGCTTGAAAACCTCGATGAGTTGACCACGCAGCTTCCGAGTTTCCAGTGAAAACAAATTCAGGGCGCGTAAGCGTCGATTGTAGCGCATATGCCTAAAGGAATGGATTAACTTTGTGGCCCTCGCCTGCACTCGCTCGAGCCTGTCAATATCTTTCCTGAGTGTGGGCGACCAGAACTGCATAACATACTGTAGGTGCGACCGAACCAGGGAATTGTACAGAGAAAACAATTTCCTTGTTCCGAAATCGAAATTGCCTCCTCATATAAAAGCATGGCACCCCCGTCAAGTACTTGCAGTCGCTGTGAAGGGAAATTTGCTGCTTACGCGTTTACAATGGCTAATAATAATGATCAGTTAGTTTGCAGGTGGTGCTCAAGCATGGAAGTGCTGAGGAACGAATTAGACCGTGAGAAGCAGGCCAGGGTGAGACTTGAAGAAAGCGTGATGCTCCTGACGGCAAAATTAGAATCCCTTGAGACTCCAGTTACGACCCCTCCTGCCTCAGTTTCTATTAATAATATAAATAGTACTAATAGCCCTCTCTCTTCCCCTAGTTCCCAACCCTTCGTTCGAGTGCGAAATGGAGCCCCATTGAGAAAAGCAAAGCCTTGTCTACCAGTAATAACAAGCAATAAGTTTTCTGTTTTAGGGTTCGAAGATACTGATGAACCGGAAATACGACTCGTTGGTGATTCCATTGTTCGAGGGCAGCTCGAGGAATTCTGTGGGATAAACCCTCGTCGTAGGCGCCGTTACTGCTACCCTGGTGCAAGGGTGGAGGATATAACTAATAATGTTGACCATTTTACAGACAGTACCGCCGAGGACACAATGTATGTTATTCATGTCGGTACTAATAACGTTTTAAATTCTAGATCGGAAGAACTGCTGGCTAGGTACAGGGGCTTATTAGAGCGATTAAAGGAGAAAACTAATAAGATTGTTTTAACAGGTATACTTCCTCGAATTATCCAACGAAGCGATTTCTACAGCAAGGCGACCTATATTAACAATAACCTAAAGTCTCTTTGCCAACAGGAAGGAGTGCATTTTGCTAATTTTTGGAACAGTTTCTACGGCAGGAGGGACTTGTTCCTCGAAGATGGACTTCATCTTAATGAAGTTGGAGCTGCGCGTTTAGGAAGACTATTTCATAATACTGTCTCTTCTTTTCAGGCTGCCGTAAGCCGAACGGTCCCAGCGTAAATTCCACAAATTTTCCCCGCGCTCGCGAAGGTGTCGCAATTACAAACAATTTGAAGGTTCTATCCTGAAATGCTCGTAGCCTACGAAATAAAATAAACGAATTTTTTTCTTTAATTGCTTGTAAAGACTATGATTTAATTGCGATAAATGAATCGTGGCTTAGCACTGAAACACGTGACTTTGTAGGGGAGTATCAAATTAAAGGTTATAGACTTTTTGTTAAAAACAGAATAGGTAGGCGAGGAGGCGGTGTTATGTTGTATATCAAAGATAATATTGCGAACGTTATAGAAGTAAAGCACTCAATTCCAGAACCGATAGATTCGACTATAGCAGAACTTAAATTGAACGATTTCAAACTTCTTGTTGCGGTTATATATAGGCCCCCAAATCAAACAGCTGCTACGGACGAAGCGTTATATCGTGAACTAAAGAGAATAATCGGTAGTGAGCAAGCTTTAGTTATGGGTGACTTTAATTGCGCCAACGTGAATTACGATACAATGCAGGGAGACGCGGAAGGTAATCGTTTAGTTAATTTTCTCGAGGATAGCTTTCTTATTCAAAAGGTTGGGGAACCTACGAGGTTGGACAGTATTTTAGATTTAGTAATAACTACGGATATAGGCTAATTACTGATCTTCAAGTAATAGAACCGTTGAGCAATAGCGATCACAATATGGTAGAGTTTGTCCTCTCAGTAAGTCACTCGAAACCAACTAACTCGACTAAAATTCCTAGCTTCCAGCACGCAGACTTTAGTAAATTTCGAAATAAATTTTCACACGTCAATTGGGAAAACGTAATGGGGAACTCCAACGCAAAACTAATGTGGGAATCGTTCGTAACGGTATTTAGGACTATAAATGAGGAATGTGTACCGTACAAAATTAAGCGTGCGAAAGTAAACAACAAGCCCTTGTGGTTTACTTCTAGAGTAGGAGACATTATAAAGAGTAGAGAGAGGGCTTATAGGCTATACAAGTGCGATAAAGATAATCTTTTGTTACGAAACAACTACATATCTCTAAGGCGTGAAGCTAAAAGTGTAATAAAAAAGTCAAAACGCGAATTTGAAATCTCCATAGCTCGTGACGGTAAAGAAAACCCCAAGCGATTCTTTCAATACGTCAATAATAGAAATCCAGTAAAAAGTGTCTTAGGTCCATTAAAAAATGGAAATGGAGATCTAGTCTCTGAAAACAAGGAAATGGCTACCTTGCTAAACGAATTTTATGTCAGTTTTTACTATAGAAGATGTAACGAATATACCTACGGTCATAGACATAATACCTTTTGATAATGGTAATATTTTGGATAATATTGTCGTTAGTGAAGGGGAAGTAATGCGCTATATTGATAAAATGAAAACGCGTAAATCACCGGGTCCGGATTCCATATATCCCATACAACTAAAAGAATTAAAAGATAGCATTGTTGTGCCGCTAACAAAGATTTTTAATGCGTCTATTTCTGAGGGGTGCGTACCAGATAATTTCAAGTTAGCAAACGTAACACCTATCTTTAAGAAAGGCGATAAAGGTGCGGCGGGAAATTATAGGCCAATCAGTTTAACGTCTGTTGTAGGTAAGCTACTGGAATCAATAATTAGGGATCGTATAGTCGAACACTTAGAAGTGCATAATGTGGTAAGAAATACGCAGCACGGTTTTAGGCGAAACAAATCTTGCTTAACTAATCTTTTAGAATTTTTCCAAAGCGTGGTTAACGTTTACGATAGACATCGGGCGGTTGATGTAGTGTATTTAGATTTTCAAAAAGCGTTTGACACCGTGCCGCACAAAAGACTGATTGAAAAAACTAAGGCTCATGGAATCAGGGGTGTAGTAATAAATTGGCTAGAAGAATGGTTGCGAGGCAGGAAACAGAGGGTGGTCGTTGATGGAGCGGAGTCGTGTTGGGCTAATGTAGCGAGTGGCGTTCCTCAGGGTTCTGTATTGGGTCCCTTGCTTTTTCTTATATATATTAACGATTTAGATGTCGGCCTAGTCAGTACAGTTTCAAAGTTTGCGGATGACACGAAGCTGGGTGGTAGGGCGATTAATGACGAAGATAGAGGTAAAATTCAGGAAGATCTGAATAAAATCGTTGATTGGTCAGTCACATGGCAAATGAGATTTAACGTGGATAAGTGCAAAATTATGCATATAGGTTCGCGTAACGGTAATTTTGCGTATAGTATGTCAGGGAAAGATTTAACAAGCGTAGAGCAGGAAAAAGATTTAGGAGTTATAGTCACTGGTGATTTAAAAGTAGCGAAACAAAGTACAGCGGCGGTCAATAAGGCGAACAAAGTGTTAGGTTTTATAGCTCGTAATTTTGAGTACAAATCGCGCGATATTATAGTTCCTCTTTATAAATCATTAGTTAGACCCCATTTGGAGTACGCGGTCCAATTTTGGAATCCGCATATGCGCAAAGATATAGACAAAATCGAAAGAGTTCAAAGACGAGCAACTAAGATGATTCCGTCTCTTAGGTCAAAGTCGTACGAGGATAGGCTTAAAGTTAAAATTGACTACACTCGAGACTAGGAGGTTAAGGGGTGACCTAATCCAGGTTTTCAAAATTATGAATGGGTTTGATAACGTAGATAGAGATAGCTTTTTCGAAATATCTCAATATAATAGGACCAGAAATAACAGGTGTAAGTTGACAAGTAGAAGGTTCGAGACAGCAGTTGCGGAAAACTTTTTTACGCATAGAATAGTAAATAGCTGGAATAGTTTGCCGGTAGAAGTAATTAGTAGCACGTCTATAAACATGTTTAAGAATCGATTGGACGCGCATGTTGATAGAAAGGGTATAGTTTAAGGTAGTAAAATTAAGGCTTTGTGGGGATAGATCCCACAGCTCAACACAAGTGTTGTGGGATATAGGGAGGCAGCGTCTTGGGTTAGGGGATACTCTCTGTCCTTACACACCCCATTTAAAGAGATTCCTCTGCCTCGCGGTGCCCCCCATAGTACTGTGAGGTATTGAAAAACTCATGATCTTCACTTGCCCCACAAACACCTTTAAATGGGACCCATAATGGGTGCACACACATTTCTACATTACTGTACAGTCTTTACAGCCACACCTACACTTTTCCTCGTAATTGTATATATTGTAATGTATATGGTTGTAAATTTGACTTGGTCCGCAATCGATATGAACCGTGACTTGATGGATACCGTAATGAAATTGACTGGATTCTTTGGATCTGATATATTTGCATGTCCGTTATATAATAGATATAGAGTGTAACATATTTGTGGATAGTAGTCTATTATGACTTGATCCTCTGGATCAAGAGATGCTATCTTTAGTTTTAAATTGATAATTAATTATTTTTAAATTGATAATGTATTTTTTTTTTTTTTTTTTTTTTTTTTAGTTCAGGAAGAACCGATTCGCCTCTATTTAAAGGGCATATCTCAGCGGAAAAACAAAGAAAAAGTGAGAGGAAAGACAGAGGAAAAAGAAAGGGTGGAGGGGACAGTCGAAGTGGAAAAAGACCAAGGATGACAAGGACTGCAGGGTCGAGCCCCATCATCCTTGGGTGCTAGGGCCGGGAGGGCGCACGTGAAACCTCCAGGAACAAGCACGTACAAACGAGCACAAAGAGCACTCAAGAGCACGAGCTTAGAACCCCCTTGCGGGGAAATTGATAATGTATATGGTTGTAAATTTTGACTTGGTCCGCAATCGATATGGACCGTGACTTGATGGATACCGTAATGAAATTGACTGGATTCTTTGGATCTGATATATTTGCATGTCCGTTTAAATAGATATAGAATGTAACATATTTGTGGACAGTAGTCTATTATGACTTGCTCCTCTGGACCGAGAGATTCTATCTTTAGTTTTAAACCGATAATTAATTATTTTTAAATTGATAATTATTTAGTTTCGTAAAAATTGGTCATTGCCAATTTACCGGCAGTTTTTAAATAAGTTTATGTTCTTGTGGTTCGGAACCCACGTAAAATTGTAGGTCCCCTCCGCCACCACGGAGGACATACACAATACACGATTACGAACACAGTTAGGTAGACCAGCCATGAGTGGATCCTAGGGTCTTTGTTGGTCTGAAACATTATAACATTATTATAACATTATAACCCAACAGGTTCTGGGCTTTCTTTTCCACCTTTACGCACTGTTTAGTAAACTTAAGGTCACTGCTAATTAGCACACCCAAGTCCTTTTCCAAATCAGTGGCCTCGATATTACTTCCCAACATCGAGTAGTCTGACTTGGGATTGCCGTAGCCAATGTGCATGACCCTGCATTTACCCAAGTTAAACGGCATTTGCCATTTTTCGGACCACTCTCCTATCCTACGTAGGTCCGCACGTAGTTGCTCGATCGCTTCGGGCGTCCAACATTGGCCCAAAGCTTCGTGCCGTCAGCGAATTTGGAGATCCTACTGATGATGCCAACATCGATATCATTTATGTAAATGATAAATAAGTGGCTCCAAAACGGAACCCTGAGGAACCCCACTAGTGACCGAGGCACAACCCGAGCTAGCCCCTTTAATTACAACCCTCTGCCGCCTATTCTTCAGCCAGTTTCCAATCCAGCTACCTACTTCCCCACCGATACTCAGCGCGCGCACTTTGGCCATTAGCCGGCGGTGAGGTACCTTATCAAAGGTTTTCTGAAAGTCGAGATAAAGTATATCAATCGCCCTACTCTTATCGTACTCACTCCACATGACGTGGAAAAACTCGAGCAAGTTGGTGAGACACGACCTATGTTGGGAGTCCCAAAGCAGCTTGTAGGAATCCAAATGGTTAACGATCCTATCCGCTATTATCCTCTCTAATAATTTACCTACAACCGAAGTGAGACTAATGGGACGATAGTTCTCTGGACTTTTGTGATCCCCTTTTTTAAAGATAGGGATCAAATTGGCTTCCCTCCAGTCACCAGGCACCTGGCCCGTCTCCAACGATTTGTTGAAGACTGTAGCCAGGTGGTGAGCCACCTGGTCGCGCACTTCCGCAAGACTCTGGGGAGGAACTGGTCTGGCCCAGGAGCCTTAAACGCGCTCAGTTTCTCTATTCTATCGGCAACGACTGTCGCGGTACACCGAACACTATCCAGTCCAGCACCTTCGTGCCTGACGCCTGGCTCGGGGATGACGCAGGTGTCCTCCCTGGTGAACACTCCCACAAAGCACAGCACATGCTTTTAATGGGCTTTCTACTATTAACATAACTGAAGAACTCCTTAGGGTTCCCCTTGCAGAGGCTTACCACCCACAGTTCTTCGTTACGTTTGGCTAACCTAACCTTCGCCCTCCTATACGCAGCTTTCCTATTTTGGATAGCCGAAGCGATGAACCGACTGAATCATTTAGGCTGCGTTGAAGCAGGGGTGACCGATTTTGAGGGTATGGCAGCAGACTGCAGCACCATAAACTGGTCCCGGAATGCACTCCACACTCCCTCAACATAGCCGCCGACCTCTAACCCCATCTCACCTTCGCTATCCCGCAGGCCAACAAAGTCCGTCCGCGTAGATCGAGCTTACTGCCTCTCGAGTTACTACGTTACTACGCTTCACCCGAGACCGTGATCACTCCCGCCCAACGATTCATCAACGGTGAGGCCAGTGACGAGGTTGTCTTCGGTCGTGAATACTAAGTCTAGAACGCTTTCGCCTCGTGTAGGCCCACTGACCCACTGAGTCAGGAAGTGCTCATCAGCAAGTCAACTAGCCTCCTCCCTTCGGCATCAGCAGTCCTGTCTTCCCAGTTTATGCTGCGACAGTTAAAGTCTCCTAAAACTACACACACCCTGTTCCCTAGCAGGCTACGGAGAGAGAGAAAGAGAGAGATTAATAATACCAAATAAAATGAAGGTAAGTAAAACAATATAACTCAACATTAATAGATTCACAAAATAGACAAAATGAGACAAGTAATTCAAACTTGAACATAAAATTCAATAAGGAAACAGATTTATTCTTAAGATTTTATTAATGAGAGCTTTGGCTTTGCACTAATTTAGACAGATCTTCAAAACGTGGTGTTTTTGACGAAAGGCTGCAGTCGGCTTCGTAGTTTGGCTTTCGTGACCTTAAGTGCCGAAAACCCTGCCTCGCACAAGTACGACGTAGTAAATGGCAGAAGCTCTTTCAGGGCTTCTCCTAAAATTGGGTTTCTTTATGAACATTTATCCGGAACGCACTCAGCGATTGCTTTTGGTTTTTGAAAGCACATGAAACTGTCTCGTCATTCTGAATCTCAATCAGCTGTTCCTGAAACTTAGTGATATTTGACATTTCCTCCGGCAAATCTTCCGCGTCTATATCAAACGGGTTGCGCACCCAGCTGTATTTGGTCACATCCTCAGGGATATAATGGTTTAATTCTACGATAAATTTTGACAAATGTTCCAAGGCAATATTTTGCACGTAGGTAAAGATAGCACCTGCTTTGTCCTCCATAAGCAAATTCAAGGTTGGAAAAGAAGCAGTCTTTCCTCTCTGTAGTTTTGTCTTCACACAATTTCAATTTGCTCTTGAATGCCGTCAGCCTCTCCGCTAGTCCAACAACTGTCTGATCACGACCTTGCATTGAAATGTTCAAGTCATTCACTTTAGCTAAGATATCCGTAAGGTAGGCCACTTGCAGTATGCACTTCAAATCAGAGAATCTTGAGGCCAGGTGATGAGATTTATCTACTAACAAAATTTCCACCTTACTGCGCAATTCCACCAATCGTTGAAGCACTCTTCCTCGCGACAGCCACCTGACCTCTGAGTAATACAAAAAATGCTCATGCTGCAAGCCAAAATCAGAGCACATCTGACGAAAAAGTTTAGAATTGAGTAACCTTGCTTTGGTGAAATTTACTATTTCAATGACCTCTTTCGTCACAATCCCCAATTCAGGTGACAATCTCTTAGCAGCAAGATTCTCCAGATGGAGGAGACAGTGAATAATCCTGACTTGCTCATTGACTTCCTTTACTCTGGCAGCAAAACCTTGACGTGCAGCGAGCATTGCTAGTGCACCATCAGTACACACACTGAAACAGTAATCCCAGTTCAATCCTTCTTTAAAGAATGAATCCACGATATTGAAAATTTCCTTTCCGGTTGTAGTGGTAGGTAAAGGTCGGCAAAACAGGAACTCTTCTTCTATATCTTTCAGTCCTTGGTAGTGTACATACACCATAAGTTGGGCATCGTCACTGGCATCAGTAGATTCATCCAGCTAAAGGCTAAATTACCCACTCGTTTTTAAGGCTGTAATCACCTGCCCTTTGATGTCATTTGAGATGTGATAGATACGCGACCGAATCGTATCATTCGACAATGGAATCTGTTCGATCTTTCTGACGGCGTCCTCTCCACAAACAATACGCACCGTGTCAACTGCTGCAAGTTTCAGTAAATCTTCGCCAATACTGTGTGGTTTCTTTTGCGATCCTCCAAGCTACATAATAAGAAGCCAGTGTAGCTTGTTGGAGAGAATATGACATTTTGGTGGTCGGAGCATCCAGCCGTTGTTGTTGTTTGATCTGTTGTTCTTTTCTTTTGAAGAAACATTGGTCTTGATCTGAGAAAGCTCCGTGCTTTCCTCCGAGATGTCGCCTGAGTTTGTTCTCCTTGAATGACTCATTGCTCAGGACTTCCCCACAGACGACACACTGTGGTTTGTCTGTTCCGTGAGCAGTGATATACAGTAAATCCTATATCGAGGAATTCCTCTTTGTACTTTCGTTTTGCCATACCAGCTGGGCACTATATCAAATTATATATCAAATATCAAGAAATATATAATAATCTGAAACACAAAACAAAAAATTAATTTCATTTGTCACAAACAAGCAAAAAGCAAAACAGACAAAGCGTAAAGTCAAGGAATGACATGAAATAATAGAAGCAATGAAAGTTGTCGAATCGCAAATGAACATTAAAACAAGTTTCTTGAGACCCTTGGCGACCCAATCCGAATGGCATGGCGACCCAACTTTGGGTCGCGACCCAGGGGTTAAGAACCCCTGTGTTAGGATGTACAGACAGAAGAAGAGGACGGGAGTGTGACGTAGAAGTGGTTAGGTGCTATGTTGCATACTATTTAAGCTTCATTATTGCATCAGCTTTTATATAGGTGTTGAAGCTTTCTGGGTACCCTCGCCATTTTACCAAGTACACTTTTCTCTTTCCTGAACCTTTGCTTCCTAAATTTTTAAATTTTAAACACTTTTTTTCCTAAATTAAATGCCACTTTCTGCAGCTTCTCGCCATAAAAGCCCCCTGCAATTTCTTCCCCATTCAAATCTTCAACGTAATACATCACCTCATCTTTAGGTCTCACAGACCGAACTTTAAAAATCTCACGTGTCCAACCTTGCTCAAATCCCTTCGCGAATTTATTCCCCGAATGCGATAATCTTACATAATCATTGATTTTGAAACGCACATAGCGTGGTGGCGCTCTACGAATATCTTTTCTCACCTCACGTTCTGTGTACGTACCTCTTTCTAAAATTTCGCGAGGTGATGTACCAATGGTTTGGTGGTGTGAACGGTTGTAGGATGAAGCAGCACCTCCAGAATATCTATATATCTTTGTTTTTATGTGTGAAGTAGTGAGGCATGCGCTCCTTTATGGTACGCTGGACTCTTTCAGCTAAAAATGCCTTATGTATAGAATTGCTAGTGTGATAATTGATATTAAGCTCTGCCAACATGTTCTGAAAAGCTCGGTCTATAAATTCTTTCCCCCATGTCCGTACAAAAATAGCCAGGAATCCTGTTTTCTTTCAACATCAACGCTTTGGTGGCTTTAGCAACTGTTTTAGGCGGTTTATTTTTCAGTGGAATTAGCCACAAATATCTAGAGAATACATTTATAATAAACAGGATGTAACGATGGCCTCCATTATACACTGAATATCTCTGAATGTCTGTTAAATCCGCCTGCCAAATAGAATCAACCAAGGCTGCTGATGTCTTGGCAGTTTTAAACCTTCTCCTCACCGGCTTATGAAGTGTATAAGCATCCTGCTCCCGCAAAAACCTCTCAACATCTTTTTTGCCTATTCCCTCATTATAAACGCCTATGTACAGTCTATTAACACCCCCGTAGGAGGTGGGATTAGAAATGTCAATAACGTTTTCTTAATATAGTAGCCATTGGCGTATTTTAGAAGCGCGCGGGTAGGGTTGTGCGTTGGTGCTTGGTTTCTTCTTCCTCTTCAGAGATGTTACCGCTGGGGGCGAAGGTGTTTTCAGCCGTGGTACATGCGTTGCTTGTACCAAGTCTTTTAACCTGTTCAGACTACCTATCAGTGTTTTGGGATGTTTAATTGCTGTAGTCTAGCTTTAATATGCTCCCATCCTGCTGGTGAGGGCCTATCCCACTTTCTCACCAAATCATGTACGATCTCAATGATGTTTGAACCATGTACCTTTGACCCATCAACAACAACCTCACCTGTATCGGACCGTTGTATAATGGGATCCTCACTCAATAGATTATAAAGACAATCCTTTTTTCCTCAATGTATGTGGGAGACTGTTTTTTAATACATGCTCGAGATGTTGCGGACTCGCACCGTTGTTCTGTACTTGTTCAAGCTCGCCATGGTCAGTATAGCTCCCATGTCTGATAACTACAGGGAACTCCACCGGTTCCTTATAATTTTCGTACTCATGAAGAGATTTCTGCAAAGCTTCTTGGTATAAGATTCTTTTCTCATCAGGAGACTTTTCACTGTTTAAAAGGGCTACCAAGCGTACACCTCGGGTGGAACCACGACTACTTTCTTCATTATATTAAACTAGTCAGTAAAGGGCCCAAAACTGAAAATAAGACAGGCAGGAATGAACCCCCTCTTTGTACAATAATTCGCTTTTTCTTCTCCACAGTTTGACTTTTACGAGCGAATGCATGTATTATGTTCTTGGAACGACGTAGGCGAGACTTCTGAGAGGGTTTCATTGGTACATTGCATTTTATAACGTGAAGACAGATTTCACAGATGCATTTTAAAAAGTCGATGTCAATATTTTTAACAAACAGATGTTGGAGAATCCGTGGCAGCCGGTGACAGATTTTCATTAATTCACGGTATTTCTTTAAAAAAGCCTCGTTTGGGAATATATTCGTTCTTAGAAGCACCCTAAACGTGTTTCGCGGGTGAAGGTCACAGACCAAACATCCATAACGTTGGCATGTAGCTTCTTTATAAACTTCCAAAAACTCCTTACGTTGATTCAGGAATATTTGATTGGCTAATATCCCAATTTGTGCCACATCTCTACGTTGTGCGAATAAGACTAGATACTGCGTATTTAGGGATAACATCGCGCATATATCTATTTTTGAAAAATAGATTCTGATTGATGAAAAACACGCTTATGTTAAGATGGTGGGAGAACACTGTAAATTTCTCGGCAAACGTTTTATCCATTTCTAACATATTACAATGACCGTGTGCTCATTACCCTTTATCGAACTAACATCATAAATACCTTTGTGGAACTAAATATCATCTTGGTACTCGTTGAACACGGACTGGTATTTCGAATAGCACCATATGACATGCACAAAATTTGAGAACAGTTCCCCCTTATCTTCAATGATTTTAAACATAAACATAGTTTTGCCACATCCTGCAGGGCCAGATATAATGCAAGTAGAAGGGCTCGTGAACCTGAATTTTTCTACAGAATCCACTTCTAGCACGTCACACTCTTAAGTGGAACATTTACAAAATATAATAAAATTTTAAGTGATATTCCTTATATTCTATAGTCTTCGTTTTTCTTCTTCCCCAGAACCGTGAATGATGACGAGGATGAGGTACTGTGCCAGCAACATGTCCCCATCATAGATATTGCGGATGAGGATGATGAGCCGACGACAGTGTAGTTGTTGTTGAGGCTACAGACTGCACCATCCACCCCGCCAGCGTTCCGGAACCTCCACCAGCGACAGCTGTAACACCCCCGCTCGACAATTCGGGGAGAAAGCGTCGGTTGTTAGACCCACAGTAATAGAGCCCCAACCCTCTACGTCTTACGGCACAACCCCTACAGTAGCTCCTTCTACAAATAAACCTGTGGCCCCTTATTCCTATTCAATAACGCCCGTGCCTTCCACAGCAACATCTCATTCTGTAGAGAGTAGCATAACATTCGAGCTGGTGCGCACCGCCACCCCTACCCCAGCAGTGACTAGAAACCGGTACGTAGTCGGGGTCGACCCGCGTGCCATGTATAGCAGAGGTATTGATCACGGACTGCGGCGTGTAGTTGAACGTATTGTGGAGTTTGCCTTTCAGAGCAGTGAGGGATGTGAGGCCAGAACGCAACTGTCCTTCGGGATCGGGTCAGACGACGGTGATAGAGATGATTTTTGGGTAGTAACCTATAGGCGTTTAGCTGCATTCCATGTAATTACATTTTGGGTCGTATAATGCATGCCTCTCAAAGCAGCACCGCATTCAACATGGACAACTTCACGATAGATATAGACCACGTTTTCCGTGTTGCAGGACATACTTCCACACCTTATACTCTTAACTTCAATTCTCAGTCTATTTACAGACAGCATATAAACTCAGAGCGTGATTGCGGCTTCATAGCAATAGTCTTGACTCATATGTTTACTGTACTATATACAGTAGGGTGGATCGATTTTACATTTTTTTCGATTTCCATATTCTAATAGAGACAAAAACTTGCGCATGCATAAAATAGCCTCTGCAAAATCTTAGCTTAATAGGTAATCATCTTCTGCCCCCGGCAGAGCAATGAAAATCATATTTTAGTAGTCAAAAACGTATTTTTCTTATAATTTTTAAAATATTTCAATATGCATCAAAATTATTCCTAATAACTATAAAGTCGATGAAAAAGACCTCATATGATCGTTTTTCCAAGCGCGTTGTCCTACGTTAATATCTTTTGCCCCCGGCAACAACGTCAAATGTTGAAAAAATAGGTAATTTATATACATATTTTCAGATCGGCTCTTTGTCTTAAATAATGCATTTATATATTTCCCATAGCATTTATATCGTTGCTTAGGCATGAAATAACACACAAAAATTTTATGACTCTAGGCTAGGGTTTAAAGGTCATCTCTGGTGAGTGCTGCCAGCAGCAGCTGCCACTGACGCGCCAGTACGCACTGCGCAGTTCCCTCAGTTGCCTTTTGACAGCGTCGAAGGCAGGTGTGTATTTTGCAGCTGGCTCCTCGAGTCCTCAGTGTGTGTGTGTGTGTGTGTGTGTGTGTGGCTCCTCACTCAGAGTCCTCAGTGTGCTCAATCTCTCTGCTCATATCCTTGTTTGTTTTTCTCATAACTCTGTTTTTTTCGATTTTATTGCGTAACAGAACAATACATTATTCTTAATCTTTACAGGATGGCTACCGCTACAACTAGAAGATCGGTTACGTGTCCAATATTTGGTGCTGGGAAAGATTTGAATTTGCGGTTTTCCCACATGTGAAGATGTGATGCAATACTACCATCATGTGAGAACTGAGTTGAGATCATCAAAGAAGGAACCTCCATTCAAAGACATCGCCGCTGTGGTCACGGAGAGACTGTAATACTTGTGGAAATTAGCTTCCATTCCAACAGTTTCGACAGCACGGATAAATCAAATGTTGAAAAGTTATCGTGATAAAATGGCTAATATCATCAAATCACTGAACGCGAAAAAGAAGAACGAATCGTTACAGAAAAATCTTGAGGCCTTCAAGAAATCAACTAAGACCACCTTATTTGACATATCGGCTTGTAAATGCCCTGATTTGACAAAATGCAGCTGCCCTCGTGAACGACGAGTACCACTGAAAGAGCAACAGTTTTTACTCGACCAAAGAAGTGATCGCAAAATGGCAATAGGAACTTTGGATGTTGAAACAACAAATAAAAACGAGATGACTCTTGCAAGAAGATTGGCGATATTGAAACAAGAAGGAATAGCAGAACATCAAGAGCCGTCGACTAGTAAACGACAAGAAACTTCTCAAGAACAACCTTCTTCGTCAGCCTCTAGTGAAACCGAGGATACATCTATAGAATCATCGTCATCGTATGAACTAACACCGAGAGATAAACATGACATGAAGGAAAAAACACGAATGAAACTCCAGGTACTTGCTGAAGCTTGTGATTGTACGGGCGTCTCAGACAGAGCTGCTTCATTTATTGCTTCTTCGTTGTTAGAGGATGTTGGCTGGATACGAGAAGATGATGTCAGTTCAGTGATTGATCGAAATAAGATAAGAAGAGCCAGAAAAAGAGTTCGTTCTGAGCATCAGCAAGATGACAAGATCACGCTACCATTACAGGGCATTTTCTTTGACGGACGTAAAGATAAAACAATGACAAGAAGAAATAGACAATGTGAAGCATAGAAGGACTGTGGTAGAAGAGCATATAGTTTTAGTTCAAGAACCAGAATCCCAGTACATGGGGCATTTCACTCCTGCATCAGGTTCTGCCACTGCAATAACATCAGGTATCATCAACTTTCTAGAGACTAACAATATTAGCACGGACGACATTGTGGCTATCGGCTGTGATGGTACCGCAGTGAACACGGGTCGAAAGGGTGGAGCCATTCGTATGATTGAAATGAAACTACAAAGGCCAGTTCAGTGGATCATATGCCTATTACACGGTAATGAATTATCACTGCGACACCTCATTCAAGACTTGGACGGCAAAACAACTGGGCCAATGGGCTTTACTGGACCAGTTGGAAAACAACTGAACGACTGCGAAAAACTTCCAATTACAGAATTCGATGCCATTCCATCTCCCGACATTGACATAGATGATGCCGAGTTGAGCACTGACCAAAAATATTTGTTAGGCATCTACAGAGCAGTGTCGAGCGGTAGCTACTCTTCAGCTCTCGCGGCTCAAAATCCAGGTAAGATGGCGCATTCCAGGTGGCTGACAACAGCAAATAGATTTCTGCGCCTCTATGTTTCAACCAGTGAACCCTCCAGCACCTTCAACGAAATTGTGCGATTCATTATGACAGTTTACGCACCAATTTGGTTTAAGATAAAGAAAAACTCCAGTTTCACTGAGGGCGCAAAACATTTTTTCGAAATGATGCCTCTCTCTCAGACCATGCCTCAAAGATCTAAGACAATCGCCAACAAAGTCCTCCGTAGAAATTCTTTCCTTGCTCACCCAGAAAATATTTTGATCTCCATGCTACATGCCGATGAGCAACACATAAGAGAATTGGGATGGAGAAGAATATTAAAAGCACGATCAAAACAATCACCAGCGGGGGAAATTCGAGCCTTCGCCATGCCTGAGCTGCTCTACGATAGTCAAAACTATTACGAAATGATCAACTGGCAAACGGCTGAGGTGACCGAACCCCCCGTTACAAAAACAATACCTGATACCCGAATAAAAGAGTTTGTTGAGACGGGAGACCAGCCTGATGGACTGATCCCACTATTCCCTTGTTATACTCAAGCGGTCAGAGACTCATCAAATTAGTAACCGAAGCCTCTGCCAGTGTAAGTGGAATAGAAGAGAGGGACGGATTCATCCGCTCCCGTCTTCACTCCCGAACAAAAATTCCACGATTTGATTCTAAGAAAGATTACCGTATGTAAATCGACATGCAGCCAAAGGAAGGGTGGTTGGGGCTGGATAGGGTGGAACTCGACGTACAGCCACCTCCTCGTGGTGAGTTCTGGGTTGCTAATTTTATAAAATTAGCAAGCGAGGAGCTGTACTTAGTACTTATCGTACTTATAACATCGCATTAACGTAATTATAATCCACATTTAGACTTTTCTCGGGGACAGAAGATATTACTCTAGAGTCATAAAATTTTGCGTGTGTGTTATTTCATGCCTAAGCAACGATATAAGTGCTATGGGAAATATATAAATGCATTATTTAAGACAAAGAGCCGATCTGAAAATATGTATATAAATTACCTATTTTTTCAACATTTGACGTTGTTGCCGGGGGCAAAAGATATTAACGTAGGACAACGCGCTTGGAAAAACGATCATTTGAGGTCTTTTTCATCGACTTTATAGTTATTAGGAATAATTTTGATGCATATTGAAATATTTTAAAAATTATAAGAAAAATACGTTTTTGACTACTAAAATATGATTTTCATCGCTCTGCCGGGGGCAGAAGATGATTACCTATTAAGCTAAGATTTTGCAGAGGCTATTTTCTCATGCATGCGCAAGTTTTTGTCTGTATTAGAATATGGAAATCGAAAGAAATGTAAAATCGATCCACCCTAAATTATACAGTCCAAAAAAAATTGGCTGCCGACGGCAGTGCAGCTTGCCCGTAAACTGGCTGCAGTCTGCAAGCTCGAGTTTGACTGTCATATGGGTCCTGATGAGTTGAGAAGGGTAGAGACGGAAATGAATGTTCGCATAGTTGTATTTGGATTGGATGATCGTCGTTGGACTGAATGTTTTTAAAAGCAGTGTGAGAGAACGAACAAGACCCCTACTTATTTTAGAGCTGTCAGGGGCAACGTATCTCCCCATCCGCAATATAAGGGCTCTTTACGCGGGTTATGATAAAAGTCAAAAATATGGAAGGCATCACGATTTGTGTAAGGGTTGTCTCGAGTTTGCGGATGATATAGTGAAATATTGTAAAGATTGCCACATGATATGCGAGCAATGTAAAAGCTCCAAATGTGAAAGTCGTGTAGTTGAAGCTGAGAAGCAGGACTGTAATGTGTGAGACGCACATTTTTACATTTTTCAATAATAATTTTTTTTAATTCCATAAATCAAAGGGTACGTGCAGAAAAATGAGAATCTGCGAGTGCGGCATGTTTTATATGATGGACAGTTGGGGAAGATTCACGTATAAATATAATGAAATTCACTGTTCTACATACCATGAGAAATATAAGGCAGATGGTATAAAGCATGTGTTATATGAAAGACGCCAAACCTACAAATAAACCTCGTATAACTGTGTACTACGATATACAAACATACACGGACGCTGAAACCAGAGAGGTTATCCCACATTTACTTGTAAGCCAGACTATCTGTGACGATGCATGAACGTCGTGTGTGATGAATGTCGCAAATGTGGTAAACGAACAAACATTTTTAAAACGAGTGCACGCGACATCCCCGTGAAACTCTCTGTTCGTATATTGTCAAGTTAGCAGATCAGTTAAAAAAAAGACTTCTTTCCCATAACGCCGCAAAATTTGATACACAATTCCTTTATAAGGAGCTGCTTCAACACGAATCATCGGAGATATTCACAGGCGATCCCTTGAAAAGAGGAAACAAACTTATACAGATGCAGATAAGAGGTAATGTTCAGTTTAAAGTGTGTTTTTCACACCTTGCAAATTAGCCAAGCTACCCAAGGTGAGGGGCGTAGCCGCCGAAGTTTCAAAAGGATATTTCCCTTACACCTTCCTCACTCGCGACACTTTAAATTACGTAGGACCCCCCTACCCAAACATTAATTTAACTAAGACAACATGAGTGATAGTGAGCGTGAAGATTTTGACCGCTACTACAAGTATTAATGAAGATAATCCTCACAATATAGCGGATGAAAGTGAACGTTATTGCGTGAATGATGTGCGCGTGCTTAGAGTATGTTTCCAGGCCTTTAGAAGGATGTACATAGACCGTTTCAACTGCGATCTGCTGCAAGTCGCAACCACGATCGCCTCATTGTGTTTTACTGTGTTCAAGAACAACTTCATGCCTAAAGACACACTTGCCGTCATTCACAGAAACAACCCCCGCAGTTATGGGTATAAGGCTATTTACTGGCTCATACACCTACAAAACAGACCGGTGTATACATAAAACATGCAACACGGGGGAAGTGGCCATTAAGATCAATGGCCGTGTTTTTTGGGTGGATAGTCTAAGCGATGACCCCGCCACTGGTGAGAAGACAGTGTATTTCTTTAACGGTTGCCGGTGGCATGGATGCCCACGTCCTGAGTGGACTATCATAGATATCCATGGTAGATCTCTTGCCGACAGTCTCGCATGCACCCGTACCCGCGATCAACTTATAAGCTCCCAGTTCACTCACAAGGTTTTGTGATATGATGTACAGATGGTGACAGATGGACAGTACCGCGAAGAAATAAACACGAGCAAGCGTTCAATGGTGCTGGATCCTCTCAAATGCGGCGATAGTTTGTTTGGACGCACAAATCCCTTCAAACTATACTTTCCACCTACGGAGGGCGTGAAACTCCATTACTACTTCTGTTCTTTATACCCCCACGTGATGAAGAATCCGTACCACGTAGGCGCACCTGAAAAACTGGTGGGTCCCGCCCTGCCTACCATCGAAGAGTTCTTAGCTATTTTGAACGAGAACTATTTCGGACTTTCTTTCGTAGATTTGCTCCTCCCTCGCGATTTATGGATGCCAATCTTGCCCGTCGTTATAGATCATAAACTCGTGTTCCCTCTGTGTGTGAAGTGCGCAGAGGAGAACAATGGGGCCTGTAATCACACTATCAACCAGAGGAAGATCAGGTGTATATACAAATCCTGAGCTGTCCCTAGCCATTCGTCACGGTTACAGAATATTGAAGATATATGAGGTGTGCAGGTTTCAGAAGCTACCCAACCTTTTCACACCATCTTTAAATACTTTTTTGAAGGATAAGGTAGAAGCATCAGGATACCGGCGAGGAGTTGAGACCGAAAATGAAAAATCGGTGTATATTCAACGCTACTGTGATCGTCAAGGGATACAACTTGAACGGAACCAAATTGCGAAGAACCCTGGCAAACGCTTTAGTGCAAAGTTGCCTAAATAGTCTTTGGGGAAAATTTGCCAAGAATACAGACAAGGGGAACGTCCATCTAGCCCAAAGTTATAACGAGGTGTAGGATTACGCCAACGCTCTCGATAAAGAGGACATGGAGATTGTGAATGTGGGTAATACGTACATAATAAAGTACAACAGTACCGAATTGGCTACAGATATATCGCGTATCACAAACATACCTGTAGCCAGTTTCACAACAGTATACTCCCGCATCAAACTTTGGAATCTACTGCATTCTCCTGGACGGAGTTCTGTACGCAGATACAGATATGATATTCACGTATATGCCACGGAAGGTGAATATATGCCAGTGATTGGGAAATTCCTCGGAGTTGACTGACGAGATCAAGGATGGGTATGGAGATAGCGCCTCCGCTGATTCTTTTGTCTCACCAGGTCCAAAAACTTACGGGGTGCGGGTGAGAGAGGATATGAACTATATCGTGAAGGCTAAAGGCATCACGCTTAACCAGTCGAACTGGCGGATCGTCAACTTTGATTCGCTGAAAGAGCTAGTGAGTTTAGAAGGTGAGGGTGACCAACCACCCCCACCTGACTGTAGGAACTCGTAACTTTCGGGCGCGAAGGAGCTTAGGGGAACGAAGGTGTGTCGTTACACATACAGGAAACGACACCAGGCCCTAGAACACTGTCCCCTTTGGTTACCGTGAGGTGTGAATGTTATATAAATAGTTGGGATCACCTGGAGATCCGTCACCCCAGCCTTTTTTAGTTAGCTTTATAAGGCTAACTAACGAAAATATCACGACCTAACCTAACCAATCGTTAGGTCAACTGTACGCCCTTGACGATTGGTTAGGTTAGGTCGTGATATTTTCGTTAGTTAGCCTTATAAAGCTAACTAAAAAAGGCTGGGGTGACGGATCTTCAGGTGATCCAATAGTTGTTAAATTAGTCTATTTGTTGACTAAATTTTACAATTTGTTTATTTTTCCTATTTATTACATGTATTTAATTATGTTTCAGCTGGCGTTTCATTTTCACGTTTGTGTGTGTGTGTGTGTGTGTGTGTGTGTGTGTACACAAGGAAAAATCTAAGCACCACCCACCACATACAGTGCCCGCGAAAAGTATCCGATCACTCAAGAAAATACAATATTTTCCCTTGATATTCAGAGACACGTAATTCACTTTCTATTTGTTCTAGCGACATCTGGTAACTTTGAGGTTGCTCGCTGATATGAGAGCTATCCAACGCATTCTCAAATTAGTGTTCTGGTAGCCTTCGTTGCGGGTGGCTGTGTCTCAAATTTGTCAGATTTCACTGTTTGTGTAAATTTCTTGATTTTTTTTTTTTTTTTTACAGAAAGTGGTGTAAATAAAATTTATATATAATGTGTGCTAAAAACAACTTAAGAGTGATTGTCGAGGTGCTATTGTTGCTTTGCATGCATGTGGGAAATCACAGAGACAGATAGCTATGGAATTAAACATATCCCAAAGTACCGTTAATTTATGGGTTTCACGGGCTAAGAACAATGGTGGCCTAACCACGCCAGTCCCTAAAAAACGATCTGGCAGACCGAGAAAAACAAATTCGCGAACAGACAAACTTATGAAACGTTTAGTATTGAAAAACCCAACAATAACTGCGAAAGAAATAAAATTTAATATGAATAATTTGTTATCTGGTGTTTCTGAACGAACTATCCAGGAGCGGCTCCAAAAAGAACTCGGATTACCATCTCGCCATGCTGCTAAGAAACCGTTCATTAATGAAAAAATGCGTAAAAAACGTGTCGCATTTTGTAAAAAATACATTCATTGGACTGTTGATGACTGGAAGAAGGTTTTATTTAGCGATGAGTCGACATTTTTGACATTCAGAAGTTGTCCAAAAAAGGTTCGCCGGCCTATTGGCTCAAATAGGATGGACCCTAAATACACCCTAAAGACAATGAAACACCCTCCAAGTGTGATGGTTTGGGGTTGTTTCGGTTACTATGGGCGTGGAAACTTATATTTTCTTCCGAAGAACACAACTATGAATGGTGCACGGTATTTAGCAATGCTACAGGATAAACTTCCAATGGCAATGGCAATCCAAAGGACAAAAACATACATGCATGATGGTGCACCATGTCACAGGGCCAAAATAGTGACAAAATGGATTACTGACAATAAATTTGATATTTTGGATTGGCCTGGTAATAGTCCAGATCTCAATCCGATAGAAAATCTGTGGCTAATAATAAAAAATAAGGTTGAATGCCACGACACTGGCTCAGTCGAAAAATTACAAGAGGCCATCAAAAAGGTATGGTGCAAGGAAATATCAGTGGAAGTTTGTCAAAACTTGATTAAATCCATGCCAAAACGTCTAGAACAAGTCATCCAAACCAAAGGACAGATGACAAAATACAAATATAAGGTTAGTATACATTTAAACATTGTTTTTTATGTAAAAAATACAAATTTCAAGGGTGATCGGATACTTTTCGCGGGCACTGTATTACTGACCAATAAAAAGAGTCGTGTGACTCCTGCTTCTAAACGGGACACGTCTCCTCCCTGTGTACTCAGTTGACCCCCGCAAGCCCTGGTTCTCAGACGTGTCTCTGTACTTGTTAAAGAATTCTCGCGAAGAAAAATAACGATGGCGTCCAATGATATTGCACGCTCTACATTCCTGAAGTGGTACTCACTGAAATCTACAGATGTGGTGAACACCCAAAGAATTTCTAGTCATCCCTCCTTTGAAACTTCTAATCTCGCATTAAATTGTGCGAAGCATGAGG